>WURV02225836.1:0-10215 GCA_011762755.2 Epimenia babai | reverse complement strand
ATAATAGATCAATACAAGCTTGCATATATCAAGTGTACTTCGTCGGACACATCGAGCAGGCAGAGGTCGCGGATGCGCACATTGTATACTACAATGTATATTGTAAATCAGACAGTAGCCACAAAGAAAACACAAGAGGTAGCAGATAGAAAACGAATAGCGAAATGTATAGGACAATGCAAGATCAAAGGCAGAAGCGTGAAGGCAGAGAGAAAATGAAAATGTGTAGACAATGAACAGAGTCAGTATCTAATTCACGTGTTGTGTTCGCCACATGCTATTTTTGTAAAGGGTCAATAATGACCCAGAAAATAGGTTAATCCCAACCTTTTCCTGCAAAAACTAACACGTTTCCTATTTTTGCTCAGGCATGCTGTGAAAATCAGGCATGGTCTTCCTTTTCGAGCGTTGTCTGGGGCCACTTTAAGCAAATATGCTATATAAGGTCCTCAATGCAAGTAGATATGTTCGGTACATACAAAATCAGCTCAAAATAATATTTCATCGGGTGGTAATATTGATGATTAAAATCTTAGCCAAGTGACTGCATTTTTAAACATATCTTGCCCGGCTGGTGATTTTCGTGAGTGTCCAAAAACGTTTCCCACTGTCTATAGGTCGTAAGATAGAGATTAGAATTTAAAGAAAAATGTGGGTAAAAGTTAACCATTACTATGACAGCATAAGTTCATTAGCTGAGAGTATACTATTACTAACAAGTACTGTAACTATTAACAATACCATGCCTAACCTAGTTTTAATGCGTAAAAGTATAATATAACTATAGTATAAGAGACTAATACAACTAGTCATACCGAAAGTAACAGTTTGTAGTACTTTTACATAATCCAATTATGTCTTTATGAAGACTTACCTACAGTATCTCGTTTATCGAAAGCCAAAAATTAAACACGTTGTCACGATTTGGTAACCGCGTCGGAAGCAATTTAAATCGCACTAGGACATTTCACTAGTCGTACATTTGTAGTATCCTGTGAGAACATTATCGCGAGATTCACGACTTGAAGTTTACTTTCCGGTCGGCCTCAGGTAACCGTCCCTCCCACTCGAAGAATTCATTGGTTAAATTCGTTGGAGAACGACACCCAGCCTTGCGAATGTTGCTGTGACAGGTGCGCATGCAATAACAAGAGAAAATAACTAATCGTAAATCTAGCTTTTTCAACGCCAACGGGAGACAACTGACTCCTTAACAAAAGGAAATGTGTTCCGTCCCTTATTACAGAAAATCGAAATCAATACTACATAATCTTGTTTTTACAGCGGAGCTACTCTCCAGATATGAAGCTACATGTCGATTCCTGATAGGAACATTAACGAGCATGCGGAAACTGCCCACAGTTATTTTTTTGTAATGACCATCCAGTTATTTATCTCTGATTGTAATGCCTTAGAACCCGACAGCGCCTTTCGAGCTGTTAACCCCTTTCTATTTAATACTTTAAACGATAATATTCGAGCTTCCAATTTTCTTATTCCAAATCTCTCTTTTAATTAAGATCTGATTAGCATTACTTTCTACGTGACAAGTCACGTGAAACGAATATATCACTTTGATTGTCTCATTCTTTCATTTTGTCCTGAGTCTGTGATCGTTATTCGTGCATTTGCAAGCCACAGTTAAAAGTTTATTACCAATCTCTGCGCTCTACAAATGATTATTCTATTGTAAAGACCACCTATTCAGCACGGATGTATGTACTTATATGCTAATTACCGAAGTAATAGTTGTGATAGGCCATCCTGGGCCCTTATACAAAGCCAGTCTATTGATATGGTTAACGCGACAATCTGATTAGCTACACTTATAAGGGTGGGGGAACAACACCTGGTGTGAAAAACCCACCGAGTCTGGGCAGACTATCAACCTTTTCCCCATTCACGCCACTGGTTCCAAATGTCTACATATGAACTTCATATGTCGCACACCCCACTAAGTCTATGATATGTTCATGCTTATTTACAATAAGATGACGACGTATCGGGGAGGTAAGCGACATAGAGAGCACATATAGAACATCTGAAGCACAGCAAACGTTAGAGGGAAGAAGCCCCAACAGAACCACACTGCAAGGGCTACCCAAATCCCATGGGCAATGAGGTTTAAGGCGTTTTCAGCTCAAAAACGCCACAGTAATACTGGTTAGAGCGGAATTTGAACCAGGGACTTCTGAATTCAAAGTCAAACGCTCTAACGACTACGCCACCCCCATCCCATTCAGCGCGGATAAAATCCATTGACAGTTTTAAATTTCTTGTAAACAGTGATATTAAGCATCTACTTTTTTATGGACGCGTATGCCCCATCAGTCAAATGTAAAAGACTTGCGAAAGACCATCGCAGAAACGTAGACTCACATGTATCAGTGTACCCTATGCTATATAATGGCCGACATAGCCTACTACCGATAGTAAGAAAGTAAAAATCCGAACAACTTTGCAATTAAAAGGTATTCATCGATAGCAATAAAATACTGTACACGAATACAAATAATATATCACATCTACGAGAAATCTGTAAACGTAAGTTTATACAATTATAGCGTCGGCATAAATAAAATATTGTGTATGGTAGGGGTAAATAATGTATCACTATTATACTTACACTATGCGTTTTTAGCACGAACAAAAAATTCGTCATATTCATTTTCTAACGTGGGATGTTGGAGCGTATAAAATGATATGATAAGAGTCATGAGACGAATATGTGAGCATGATGGACAAAAGCCATGATATACCTATAACATGTAAGATGGGGGTTGCATTCGTGATTCAGTTTGTTGATTCACAAAGTGGATAAACAAGACGTAAATTAACTTTTATTTTTCCACAATATGAAATTTAACACTTAGAGATGTAATCTTGTGATCTCTGGTGATAGAAATGAGACACACCCTACAACTGCAGAATCGAGCAGGCAAGCGTGAAAATATAAAAATCCCATGGCGGGCTCGTAGTAACGAATAATTTGGTTAGAGTGGTCGAGTGGACGTCTTAGTAATTAAAGATGTTAACTCTTGTTAGTTGTTCGACCAACATTAAAACAAAATAGATGATTCTAAACTATTAGAGAATTTTTGATTGACTCGCTTTGTACATAGAACTGACTATATGTTATTACTTCGTTATGAGCTTAAATTAAAAGAGTTTCAAGCCGTTTTCCCATTGTAAAGGAATTTAACTATTTATTTGTTTGCCTACTGACTCTCATAAAGGAATATTGCAAGGACCTTTTTTCAGAATTGAAGGAGGATAACACATTCAGCTCGTATGAAGTGCCACATCTTGCGCATAAAGCCACTAATTCAAGTTGCTAAATAACAACATATATTTAATTAGTGAGGATAGCAGATATGCCAAAGGCAACCAACGAGACTAGAATCTCTTTCCCCTTTTATTCGGACATTTAACCATTAGGCAGAATAATTATAGAATTGACAATCAAGTACCGTGCCAAAGATATAATGAAAAGACAATAATTGCGATGTTACAATTAATGGGTTTTCCGCCATCGAGTAAACCATCTTCTAATATAAAGGCTTGTAGTTGAAAATACCACGAAATATCCAATAATGAAAGTTGGGAGTTGAATAAATATATTAGATTCATATTATGAGAACCACAAATTCACCGACTAACCTGTTGACACCCAAAATGCCATATTGGGGGAGAGTAGGATGTTACAAAAATCTCTATCATATCACACGTTCCAAAATCCTAGGCGTTACTGATGCGCTAAACAACATATAAGATTGCGACAAATGCAATGCATCGCATTCGGTTACATGATAAAGTAACATCGAATTAATTCTTATTTATAATATATTTAAGACATTGATAATTCATTGTCCTTGTGACAACCTACCCCGCCCTTTCCTATAAAATGAAGCGCTATAATTTTGCCAAAAGTCATAGTGTGCAGTCACATGGGTGTGGGTATGGTAGTCGATGTCTTTGTCTAGTCATTTTTCTCCAATTAGTCTTTCTTGACCGGGTCCCATCCAATCTCATCATCAGCAACGGTTTTCGATATTTTTGACTTCTTCCTCGACTTCTTCTGAGTGAGATCATCGTCGTCCAAATTTGTTCTAGACTTTTTCCTCGATTTTCTACGACTCACTTCCGACACTCCATCCTCGTCCAAATTTGTTCTAGACTTTCTCCTCGATTTCCTTCGACTCACCTCTGACACTCCATCGTCGTCCAAATTTGTTCTAGACTTTTTCCTCGATTTCCTTCGACTCACCTCTGACACTCCATCGTCATCCAAATTTGTTCTAGACTTTCTCCTCGATTTCCTTCGACTTACCTCAGACACACCGTCGTCGTCCAAATTTGTTCTAGACTTTCTCCTCGATTTTCTACGACTCACCTCCGACACTCCATCGTCGTCCAAATTTGTTCGCGATTTTTTCCTTGATTTACGCCTGCTCACAGTGCTGACATCACCTGCCTCGGACGCATCGCCATGTAAGCCATGCTTCGATTTTCTTCGCGACTTTTTACTTTTAGCCTCGCTTTCATCTCCAAACGATTCTTTTTTGGCTGGTTCTTCCACTGCAGCACCCATAACTTGTACATTGGATGTACCTTCTGTGCCAAACTCTCCCCCGAGAGTCTCTGGCTCGTTAAAGTCAGTAAAGTCCATATAGTCATTATAGAACAGCATCTCATCTTCTTCTTCAAATCCCGGTATCACATTGTATATGACGGCAAAACGATAGAACGTAAAGATTACCAAAAGCACATTCTTACAGAAGTAAAAAATTATATTGTATGTGATGATCTTAAGCACGAGAACGACATAGCAACGAATAATCAAATATGGTGCGTCCATAAGAAAAAATGACACAAGAAGGCAAAATTTCTCTCTAGCTATATTTTCTTTCTTCTTATCGAGTTCTTCCTGAGTTTTTTCCTCCTCCTCAAAAGAATCGTCATCGTCTCGGAATTCGCCTCCTCGAGATTTACGCGGGCTGCTATACAGGGATAGGGTAAACTGCATTAGACTCACGATCCAAGCGCCGAGAATTGTGTAACTTGTGTTGAATGACTTGGCTATGGTTTCGGATTTGAACAGCGAGAACAGCTCGATGCTGTCCGTGGCGATCGACGTATAAACGAATAGCATCTGGGAGAGTTCATTTCTTGACAAATCACCTTTGGGCATGACCCATCTCGCGCCGATCAACACCATAAGAAGAAGTTGCTCGAGCATTTCAAGACCGCTGTCGCCTTCAAAATACACCAAATCTCCCTGGCGACAAAAAATCTTTTAAATGATTACATGGCCTTACACAACAGACGGCTATGGTGAACCATAATGCAATACAAATGTGAGTCAGAAATATTTCATGATTACATAAGACGTCGGTGAGGTGATGACCGAGCTTTTAGGCGAAATGGACTGAATCACAAATCATGTGGTAGCAACGCCCTGTATAGGATGGAAGGGTGTTTCGCTATGTTCCTTGGGAGAATATGACGGGTTTAGTATAGGTCATCATATATTATATTTAGAAGAATTTTAGAGAGTTTTAAGCATTTTTATATCGAAATTATAGCAATTTTCGTGAAGTTTGCTAATTGCATTACGTAGTTCATTGGACAAGATCGCCATATCAATTAGTTTGTGTCTTTTGGAAAATGTTGGTACATGGCTGAGGGGCCTTCACTTTATCTCTAGCCCATGATCTATGGGCCGTCATTTTCTATAAATAGAGGTTTTTATTTCTTTAGATCTGTATATTGTAGGCTATCTAATCGATATTGCCCGAGTTGTCATGGGCAATTTTATTTAAAATGGCGCCCCTTAAGCTCTCGGAGATATTATTTGTATTTTCCTATAATCTAGTCTGCTTCTAACCAATGCTTCTTTAAAATTTTAATACCTTCATCATTGGTGGTTTATTCATACCCAAACTATGTAGATCGATGTTTTCGTATTGGCTCCGTGGTCCGTAAAAAGCACTGTTCGATGAGAATATTATAGTGAGTGAAATGAATATTTGCTGGCGATTTTTCGTATTCGTCGTCTGACTTTCTCCGGATTTTGTTTATACAGGATATAAATATTTCTTAGTAGAATTTTAGCTGTTGCTCTCCCCTTCCATGTCCCTAACAATTATTGCCGACCCCTGTTAGATGATATCTCCATAATGATTAGGGGTTATTTTTAAGTGTATCTATAGCAACATTAGCCTTTCGTTAAAATATACGTTTTCAGTAACCAAGTGTATTTGTTTGAGTTTCATTAAAGTCCTTCTTTCAAACTCGAGTAAATCGTATTGGTAGTAATTTGCTAATATCATCCTATCATTATTTTTGTATTTAGTGGATATTTTTAGCGTTTTTATTAATTTGTAAATAAGACTTTTTTTAGTTTTTTATCTTCATAAAGGCCAAGGCCAATTTTTCCAATTGTACGTTATTACGAAGTTCTGACGTGAGTATAGAATCAAGGTCCGAGTTAAATAGATGGCGTTTATAGCCATTGTGCAGATGAATTCTGAATAGGGATTTTATACGAAAAGTAGAGATAAGACCTTATTGACTAACTTCGGGGGCACTTAGCGTGTCCGTTAGACCTCTGGACTCGACTCTTGAAAACTTTATTGATCTCCGCTATAGCTAGTATACTATCGGTCCCGTTTTAGGAGCAAAAAGCGCCTTAAACGTTTGCCCGTGAGGGTATGGATAGTCCTTGCAGCGTGCTTATTTAACGGCTTCTTCACTCCGACGTTGCTGCGTTTCAGATGCTCGCTGGATGGTCTTTGTGGTGCTCATCTCTCCGCTATCTCCCGATCTAATTGTGAATACTCATCAGCTATCACAGCCTTAGCGGTAGCCTATGTGTAGGCTGACTGTAGACATAAGGAACCAGTGGCGTGAATGGACTCAACACATCAACCCTCTGCCCAGCCTGGGTGGATCTTTCACTACGGTGTCTCCCCAAACCCTTAATAATTATAATTAGTAGCTATAATTATAAGATATGATCCGTTTGTTGTGCTGACCACATAGGTTAGCAGTGTGAAGGACCAGGAATATCATACACAGCGCTCACCATAATGATCGGTCTTTTTCTAACTATGGGTTTTTTGATTAACTAAGGTTATTAACACACGTCTGCGTACACACGTCACTAGGTGTAATGAGTGGGAGTGGTAGTACAAACAGTATATGTACTGGAGAAAAACACCTATTGATATTGAAGAGAAAACACCAGGTAGGTGCAAGATCTGACATTCTAGATAATGGATAAGACTAACCAAGCCACGATCATAGTTGTGGACTTCATTCATTATAGATAAGTGCATTGTTATTTAACTGCTCGGTATTTTTTCTGTGTTATTTGTTATTTGCGAACCACTAGGGCTCCCTCCACCCCTCCACACCTTCCTTAACGTTACGTTACTCACGTATGTGAGACGCTGCACGACGATGCTAAATTGAGTCCCATTGGGTGACAATGTCACGTTTTTAGTGTAGCTATGTGCCTTGGCCGAGGCGGTCATTCGCCTCCATCGTTCTAGTTCGAGATAGAGCAGTGGGGGTAATGTGGATGCGATGTAGAGTGCCGTACTTGGGCAGAACCTAGAGGTAAAAATAGAAATCTACTCAGCAATGACGTCAAAATCCTGAAAAATCAGCTTATCCGGTTATGGAATGTACATAGACTATAACGTAATCGCTACACTCAGACTTGGTCGCCTCATTTGTATTATACTGTATCATAGAGAAAACTGTATTTAGAATTAATATGGTAATTATATAAAAAAAGATGTTCGCTTACTCACAGTTTCAAAAATCTGTTCTTGTAGTTGCCTTTCAGGCAGAAGAATACCATGTCTAAAATCATGAGAGGATAAAACACTACGCATGCCCAAAAAGCATTTCCGCCCGTCACCGTTGCTTTCCAAATTACAAAAATGCCGTGTACCACGTAGAGTGCACGCGAAATTATCAGTTTCATAATCGTTATTCCTCCCCCACACGCCATGATCGCTATCTTGCGGGCAGTACGCCTACACGAAAGCTGTTATAGGCTTGTCTTCTTCGTTTACCTGAAAATATTAGTATAAGAGTCGGTTGTCGTTTAGTCTAATTTATAGAAACGTAAAAGATTAACGGCAACGGCTTTTATGTAGAGTAATTGTATTGATCACAAGCTTTTGCATAAACACTGTCCTTCATCACCCGATAGAACAGACATTCGCATAAACACTGTCCTTCATCACCTGATAGAACAGACATTCGCATAAACACTGTCCTTCATCACCTGATAGAACAGACATTCGCATAAACACTATCCTTTAATACCTAATGGGGCATAGTGTTTATGCGAAGGTTTGTAATGAATACAACCAGTTAGTCTACATAAAAGACGTTGCCCATAATATTTAGGTTACTGGAAATATTAATGTTACAGCCAAAGGGAGATTATTTTTTCAAGAACATGTATACTTACATAAAACTTTATGTGTGACTGTGGGATTCATAGAGATGTCAAACACTTATCGGGAGAACGGAAAATGGGAGTTGTGATAGCTATGCTGTCGTCATAACGATGACCACAACTCTGTAGTCTATTTTTTAAATAAAAAATCACTAACATTGTTAAAAAATACTCTCACCCACTCGGGCACAAAACATTGTAAGAAAATTATTATTATATTCCGCGTGCATCAGGGAAAATGGCCCGTGTGACCACATAGTTTAGACACATATTAAAATATAATGCACCACATTAACCCAATCAGCTACTGAACTCCCTCTTATCTACCGTTTATACCTACATCATTTACTCCTCGGCGACGCTAAAGAAAAACGTTATAACAGAATATTGACATTCGTGTTTCCATGTTTCCAACGTTTCTGCATTGCTTTGACGTCATCAATTCTCACTATGTTTATGAAATCGAGCCGGTTCTATATATAAACTTTTTTTATGATGAAAAATATCAACCAATTTAAATTTACGAAAAAATAAAGAATATTAGTTAGACCATTAGGTTGTTTCGGGAGGGGCGGGGGATTACAAACACATCGTATCAGAATAGGTTTACATTACCTGTATTGTAATAACACAGTAATATATATTTTTCTTAATTTAATGAACAGGTTTTACCTCAACGATGCTTTCATCTCGCTAGTCATAAAATAATTTTTTTAATCGATCGTTTCTTTTCCCGTCCTCTAATAGCTACCGGTAGATAGTGATAGGCGTAGTCAATATGGTTCTATGAAGAGCTGGAGAGAAATGCACCGAAAAAACCCTATACCTCTGATGGAACCGGTAGATACCGGTAGATAGGACGTGACTGGGACATAGCACATGCCCTCGAGAAAGGCACACAAATCTATAGATGCAATTATGCTTTATTTCACAAAAGCATTTGACACCGTGCCGCACAGACGACCCCAAAGTCCCTAGTTTTTATCAAACGAAATTCGCGGAACAGCCCCGAAAAAATGAAGGAGCAAGCATACATAAGCTTTGTAAAAACCACAACTAGAGTAGGCATCCTCGGTATGGGATCGTTACCAAACAAAACAAATAACATTAGGCGAATTTAAAAAAATTCAAAGAAAAGCCAGCCGTT
This sequence comes from Epimenia babai, assembly GCA_011762755.2. Taxonomy (NCBI): domain Eukaryota; kingdom Metazoa; phylum Mollusca; class Solenogastres; order Cavibelonia; family Epimeniidae; genus Epimenia; species Epimenia babai. The sequence continues at coordinate 589 of WURV02225836.1, read as the reverse complement.
TTGTGAAACACAACTCCAGTAGTGAACCAGGCACAGTAAGGTCACCGCAAAAGGATCTACAACCTGTAGACAACCGCAGACCGTGAGCCAGACAGACATTGATGCACGGGAGAATTAACGGCAACACTGCCATCAGCATTCCTCACATGTCCCTAACAAAACACGCATAACTAGACAAAACCTGCTAAACAAGATTATTGAGATACGACCCCAAATTACAGACAAATTAAATTTTTTCCATCATACAATCAGTGAAACGCCACTGACAACTCTGTAACACAGATTGACAACACTGACATGTTGAAAGACCTTATAACGGCCTTATTTATGGCCTGCAAACAGGCAATGCTATTTCCCACTGAATCGGAACCACTCATCCCCGTGATGGACATGTCTGTCCATTATGGATTATCATGATAGATAGATGGATGGATGGATGGATGGGATGGACATATAGATAGACAGTGAGAATAGGTAGGTAGGTAGGTAGATAAGCAGGTAGATAGATAGGTAGATATATTAGATAGATAGATAGATAGATAGATAGATAGATAGATAGATAGATAGATAGATAGATAGATAGATAGAT
>WURV02225825.1:0-10215 GCA_011762755.2 Epimenia babai | reverse complement strand
ATGTAATACAATTTTTTTTTCAAATTTTTCGTTCTTGGGGAAGGGGTGCGCATTATACATGGCCGCGCACTATACACAGAAAAATACGGTAGCTTGCCTCCAGAAATCTGTATTTTCTTGTTTCAGTATCGTAATGTGTACTGTCAGGTCTCTATGGCCTCTTGTTTTTGATGTCAGGCAGTCTCCTTGTCTTCTCGTTCTAATATCAACATGACCTCTTGTTTTGTATTTTTCTCTTTCTCTATTTTCAGGTAAGCGTTTTGAGGCCTCTTTGGCCCCTTTTTCAGATTATTTTCTCTGCGGTATAGTTTTATGAACATTTCTCCACATCGGTCTTGGTGTAATCTTAAAAAATTTACATTAATTTAATTTATTCACGCGAATTATTTGGTCAATTCTTTGAATATGGTAAGTCTCAGGTGGACGTACCTTTCGCCTCCTGTTAATTTATGCACGACTTCACAACTACGACGAATGAATACCACGTCTGTGTCATTACGAGTATAGACAACCACCTATTGCCATATTACCACCTCAAGTCCATTCAGTAATGCACTTAAATGCCTTTAAATCCTAACAAGAACACATCTTTACATAGAATCATTCGACTAATTTTCGTGAGTTCATGTGTAAATATAGTGTATTCTCCATATTCCTTTCGTAATCTTGTAGACTCGAGGGAAAGTGCATGAAACTAAATACTACAATGATAAACTACGCTGCGTGAATAACTGATACTATAATCATTGTTATTATTATTTTATTAAATCATTGTTATTATTATTTTATTGTTATTATTATTGTTATTATTATTTTTTTATCTCTTTTTTTCAGGTGAGCATCTTGAGGCCTCTTGGGTCTCTTGTAGTTATAACTTAGATAGGATTACACGCTTGGTCATGCTGAGTGCACTCACTGAACGTTGCGCTTACTTTCTGTTTCAGTTCGAAAAAACGAGCGCGATCGCGAAGTCGAAGTCGAACTCGCAGCAAAAGTGGGAGGCGTTAAATCATCCTCATCGGCATTTCGGTTGTTTTCGAGGACGACGATGCAACCAAAGTTCACTTAAGCGTACTTTGATCGTCGTCGTATCAACATACTTGACACTCACGGTGTCGTTGCTATAGCATCGTGAACCGGTCAGCCATTGCGATCGTGGTGGAATTTCTCCGGCGCCATTTTTAATGCCAACTCTGAAGTGACGGCGAATCGGCTTTTAATCGCGTCAAATTGAACGAATAATGCGCGCATCTCGGCATTCCACATATCTCGATGCTTCAGCAAGCATCCGTCTCAATCAAAAATAATGCACGACAAACGTCGAACCCCGCGACCCACTTTCTCTTTTATATCCGAATGCGGTTTACCAAGGAGAGTGTCAAAGACCTACTTCTCATTGTTGCCGTCACTTCTTTCATGCATTTACTTCATTCATGCTGACATTGTATATTACTATCCTGTTGATAATTATTCTCGCTCCTGTTTCGAGTAGCAGCAACATCACGGCGTTACGATAGTTCAGCAAACCTTCATTGTCAGTGACCAACGAGAACCATGCACCCAGCGATGCGGTCTTCTTCCCGTGGGTGAAGGTCGACCATCGTGCTCGCGATATGTAATTGGCGTCGACAATTTTAATAGTCCTAGTAAAGTACCCGAGAAAAACCGCCCGTTTTTCTGAGACGATTCGATTGGGTAGCATTCAGTATGTAACGCTACAGAAATAACTGGTACAATGCATGGTAGTTAACATGTCACAGGTGCGAATGAAGTACCGTAAATCAACATTTGGGCTCGTTAGTGCAGAAAGCCTGGACTGCCCATGTAACCATCCTCTGGGCAGCCTTTGTGTATGTACATAGACGTCAGCAATTCCATCTTCTGTGCTGAGATGACCTTGCGTCGTAATTTTGCTAATTTCCATTTTATGGAAAATTCCCAACTCTATTTTAACCTATTTAATTAATCCCTGATGTTATTTTAACACTAATATGATCGAGTCTGAAGCAGTATATCTGACGGATAGAAAACCTTCGCGGAGAAGTCACGTTGATATTGATCTTGGTCAGATTTTTTATTTCATGCCACTTAAACAGAGACGTGGGATGAAAAATCTAAGAGCGCTATAAAAAAAAATATATCGCAAATCAGTCAAAAATGTTGAATACCCGATAGGGGAGTAGATGACCAGTCAAAAATGTTGAATACCCGATAGGGGAGTAGATGACCTTTGTTGATGAGACTGCAGCACTCTCGATGCTATTGTTTTTTTCCCAATCTGCCTCTTTTGAAATGCACGTTTCAGCATAAAATAACGCTTGGTTTCATGTTTTATTGAAACAATGCGCCGCAAAGCGGGGTGCGAAATTGCAAACCAGGGCACACAGGTAAGTTTGTATTTCAGAATGGCACTCTCATGGCATTTTCGGTTGACATACGTGAATGTTACATAGGGCTAGCCTGCAAAAAGATGGATCAAGCCAGCAAAATGCCTGGTGCCAGCATAGATTTTGTGACCCGGTGAAGCCTTTTAATCACCCTGTGTCATCTTCTATAACTCTGGAATATATTGCTATCTCTATCCCGAAACATGTGTTTTTGTCACTATTGGGCTACTTTTGTTTACTGTCCTTATAATTGTAAGAGAAACGTTTACCATAACGAGGTGTATTTTATGTCACAAAGACAGCTGTTACCTGGATCATTCTTCAGTACTGAAAAGCACACCATGTACTGCTGCCAGTCGCTTAAAACAGGGACTCGCTCCTCTTCACCGCCACACTATTCTTCCATGAATAGGTCTCGACTTAGTATGACACGATACTGATTTCACTCGGAGACTTAAAGTACTCAACAAAAACTGGCAGTGTTTCACAAACACAGTGTGTCGCAGTGTTTCTAACATGTCATGAGTAAGAGGTAACAAAGGTGACATACTGTAATACAACGCTAATCCATAGCCGATGTACATATTACCGTTAACGTAGATATATATGCCTGGTGAGTCGTGTGGTGTGCTTCAATGAAACGCGAGCAATGGACAGTAGGATTAGTTAGTGCGCAGTTCAGGCAACTATCTCCACAGCCATCCCATTTATACATAGTTGTGCCTCACCTATTTGCGGGTCATTCCCAGGAAGCATCAGCCCCTACACTTTTCAATAAATCCATGTCTACTATCAACATAATTCTCGTCGATGTTTCTCGTCGATGGACTAAGTTGTGGTAAATTCGCGCGCCTTGTCTTGTCCGGAGACTTGCGCAAGTCATAAGTAACTTGCATCAGTAATGAAAATAAAGAACTCTTTTTGGGGACGATGCAGGTCAAATGGTTTGGGGACGATGCAGGTCAAATGGTTTGGGGACGAGGTGAAAGAAGTGAGATTGCGATGATAGGTACATGTGTTCAAGAGTGAGGATCAGGACATAGGGAAGATGCTGCTAATGGAACAGTCAATTAGGGGACAGGGAGGTAAAAGAGACGCGTTATAGATATATTAGAATATAATATAAAATGAAATATATTTGATTAAAGTGTGCATATTAGTTTAGTTGAAAAACACTGCGAATATGCCATGCTGTGGTTTGTCGCTAAGTTTCAATGACAGTTACAGACAAAAAATCAAATTTTAAGTGTTTTTTTATTCATTTTTATATTTACAAACTCCCACCGTTTTAACACTCGCAAAAACACACGACGTCACCGAATTGTGTGTACAGTTGTTGAGAAAAATAATTATTTATCCCTGCATTATCTCGATCATATTCAGTAAATACAAATAAGTTTCAGTACAATACATACAGTAAAAATATCACTCAAGGCTATTTTATGTAATGCAGTCATAAAGATATCGCAGAAATAATGACAAAAAATACATAGTTGACGACTGGAGAAATTAAGCTAGGACAATGTAGGTCTCTAAAAGATGGACAAAAATGCTAGAGCCGCCAGTAGTTCGTCATCAGAATGTAACAGCTAGGTTAATGTAATAAGTTCTTGGACGACGACAGTGCGAGGTATACCGAGAACCCATAGGCCAACTGAGTTCAAGGGCGCCCTTGTCTGAAAAGGAACTATGGGTGGAGAATGATGAGCTGACGTTTGGATTTCGAAGACTGTTGTGATTCTTGTTTAGTGTTGGCGGGGCTATACGCAGGTATTAGCATTAATTGGTTACTTGCAAGTAGAAAAAACCAAGAGTTAGATACCATCTGGCGAGAATCATGGTGATCAGACACTGGAATTATGTACCTTGCCCAAGTATACAACGGAAAAGCTATCGGTGTTGCCCGATGATGCCTGTCTTGGAATAAGGATCTTGAGGATAGTAACATAATCTTGAGGATTAGAGGATTAGCGAATTTATGCACAACGCTGCACAATAATGCATTAACAAGAAATAAACACCAAATGTCTTTCATTTCAATTAAATAATTTTATTCGGATTGACAGCATTACGATGCATCAACTCACCTGGTTTACGAAACAATGCCTTAATACGAAAGTACATAAAATGAACCAATTTTGTTAATAAATAAGGTGTTTTCTGAACTGGCGATGCTCATTTGAATCTTAGGCAAATTATTTTATAAATAGTCTCACTCATAGGTATTCCTGAGCTCTAATAAGCTCTAGCTTATTCTCTCTGTTTGCGTACTGTGTGAGCATTTCATCGTAATTCACTAAAAGTTCATTTAGTCGGATTTCAATGCGCAAAGGAATGTAAATGCAAGTTGATATGGTGTAATCCCTGAAACCAACAAATTTATCACCTTTATATTATCGTTTACTAATTATGGTAATTACACATTTACTCTCTTGCCGAATAAATAAAAAAGAAAACTACAACATGTTTAACAGTAAATTAATAAATATCACATTGTCCCACAGAGCTGTGGAAATTAAAACAGTAATGCGAAGGTCAATGAGGAACATTAATCAGGCAAGTATACATACTTGAGCAGAAACGTTATGCCATGCAAGTGTGACTACGTACTAAACACAGATTCGTAAATGAAAAGTAAAGTTTGATATTTGTCACGTATTTATTCGCGTTGACTGGTAGACAACGAGTCGTCGGAACAACTTTGTAACAGCTGCCAGCATGCCCAGACAAGTTTCACGCTCTCTGCGCATGTTAAGCCTTGTTACCGCGAATAAATTTCGCCGGAACTTATCTTGCAAATGAATCGTAAAATAAGAAACAATAGGGTTTCCCTGGATTTGAACGATCTTTGATCTTGTTCTTATGTCACTGCTGTTTCAACTTACATCGACCGATATCTGACCCCGACGATATCTCTTTACAATTTACATCCTTCTATATTAAGACACGGTAACCCCCTTACTGACTAAGGTAAAGTTCAACGAAACCTGTTAAGATACGGCCGACCCGGCAGCCCACGCCTGGCAGGCTTAAAACATCTAATTGCAATCCACTGCCCCATAGCAAAGCCAAAACAAAGGATTTGGCTCACAATTAACATAAATTAACGTCGTGCTAATGCTGACGGGGCGCAGAGGCGCGGACTTAAAAACGCGAGGAAGTTACGCGTTACGCGTAGAATCCCGCAAGATGTAATAAATTAGTAATGTTTTCGTGCTTATAAAATTGCGATAGTTTCGTATAATAAAAGTAGATAGTAAGGGTATAATGAAGCATTGTAGGAGCGACTTAAATTAACCACCATTCATAAAGAAGCACTAAAACCTCACCTTTTCCATTTTACGGTAAAAAAATAAATGACGGTTTAAATCCTCCGCAATCACATGACGTTACACACATTATTTTGGTTAAATAGATTATGGGATATTAGCTAAGGTCACGAATTAGGAACTGATTGGTCTACCATAAGGGACATCGAACAGTACTGTACTTAAAGCAAATTGGCTTCTGGACACAACATGGAACGTATTAATTTTGAATAAGGTGTACAACGTCTCGCTGTTAAACATAGTTTGGATTACTAAAAAACACCAAATCATCAACGACGGGAATGCAATTTACTTCGCCTATCTATTAATTATGGTCATAGTGGGTTGACATAGGCTGCCATCTAACAGTATGTGGTAACAAACGCATAATTATACACGGGGGAAACTTTATCTTCGGTGGTACTCGAACCATATACTCGGTATATAATACCTGCTTCTGATTGTTGGTCCGGTGATCGACCCACTGACCTATTTTTTCAACCATTGAAAGGGGTAAAAGCTGCAGGCCTACGATTAACATGACAGCCATGTAGTCGCTCATTTGGTGATCGTTACCATGGAAACAAAGCCCTTTCTACATAAAGCAACATATCCGTGTTACGCTGAGACACGAAAAGCATTCCATTTATATCGTTTGGAGAAATGAAATTCTGACAGACAGAAATATAATACAACTGATGAATAGAAAAATTATAGTAACAGTATTATTACAAACGTCATATAATAATTTTAAGAATTCCGTGCGTAAATATATTCTGAATACGGTTCTATTAAAATTTACATCGATAGAAACATAAATTACAAAGATACGTTGGGTCGTATTCGCAGGTACTGAAAGTCACATCAACACAAAATGGTGTACAAAAATGGCGCACGTACGTTGAAATAATAATACGGTATTAACGTTTCACTGATAAATACCCGAGTGTAACTAATTCGGCTACGGTGGTTCCTGAAACGAAGTCGCTATAAATAAATTGATACAATGTATAAGGTATCTATAAGCAACTGTTGCTACTTTAATAAAAAAAATCACAGGGTTTCAACATGTGAGGATCACAATCCAGTTCGAGCCACAACTTAGTCTAGCTGTCTCCGACATAACTACGCTTGTGTAATGTGAGCGAAATGGCGACGTATCGTTACCAGAAAATGAGATTAGCAACAAGATAGAGAATATATATATATTCTTCCATTCCTTTATAGAATAGTCCTGTTCATTCCAATATTAAGAAAATTTAAAAGAAACATCTCAATTACCATCAACTGTATTGGTATCATCCACTCTCTGTTTATCATAATTCAACCTATAAACAATATAAACGCGAATATAAATACAGGTATTACAAATGTCCGTATGCCTCACGAATAAACATTGTCAGGCATACATATTTTATATATTTGATAGGGTTAAACTATAATCAAGTATATTTGAATGACTGTTGAGCTGAAGGCCACATTGCGTAAAATAAGCCACGTTGAGTAGGTAGAATATGCAGCCACATTCAACAGGTAGAATAAGCAGCCACATTCAACAGGAAGAATATGCAGCCACATCGAGTAGGTAGAATAAGCAGCCACATTGAGTAGGTAGAATAAGCAGCCACATTGAGTAGGTAGAATAAGCAGCCACATTGAGTAGGTAGAAAAAGCTGCCACATTGAGTAAGGTAGTATAAGAAGCCACATTCAGTGAGTTGAATAACTGAAAACTGTATGCGTCATGTGTACGTAGAAATACGCAGAGATTGAACATCTGGGTCATCACTGGCCCTTTACGAAGCCTCCCTAGACCGTGGTTATTACGATGTGTCGGGAATAGGTTTATTTCTTCCAGGTGTAAAATCACCGGAGGACAAACTACAGAGTCTTCACCAACGGCCGATCTTTGGCCATTGGCTTCAAATTCTCAGCTGAAGCACAGCCACGTCAGAAGAAGGATGTCATATCGCGAGAACAACCCTGAAGACCGCCCAGACCCCACATCATGAGAACGACACGAAGCAATATTGTGTGACTGACATTTACCTGAACAGGAAGATAATAAGATAATGGAGACGTGTCACGAGACATGTGTCATCACCACCGAAGAACAGCCATGTCACAAATATCAGAGGGAAGAAACTCTCGTAGAACCAAACTACTGCAAGGGTTACCCAGACCCTCATGATCAGATATGTTTTAAGGTGTTTTTTGCCGGAAAAATGTGAATCCATTTGGATTCGTCCAAATTGTATAGTGACAAAACTGGGCATTGAACCAAGGCCCTATGGAATTCAATAGTCCACTGGCCGCCTGTGAGCTATTCGAGCTGATCAAAATGCATTTTGGACCATTATTTTAGATAATTCATAATTATTATATAATATACAGTCAAACCTCTATTAAGCGGCCAGTCACGGAAATCACGAAAAAGTGGCCGTTAAGACAGGTGGCCGTTTAATGCAGGTTTGACATTTTGACTAGTGTACATGTCGGGAGGAATTGGAAGTGACCGTTACGACAGGTGCCCGCTTAATACAGGTGACAGTCCGGGCAGGTTCGACTGTATGTCAATAAGACCCCCGTTTCAGTCCTCTGATTTGTCTAGAAGACCCTGTTTTAATCCTTGGAATTGTGTCTAGAAGACCCTGTTTTAGTCCTTTGAATTGTGTGTAGAAAACCCTGTTCTAATCCTTGGAATTGTGTGTAGATGACCTTGTTTCAGTCCTTGGAATCGTTTCTAGAAGACCCCGTTTCCATATTCGGTCTGGCTTGTATGGTACATGGGGCTATTTATAAGCATAAAAGCACCGATCGCAAATCTGGTCATGGTAAGCCTTTCAGTACGGTAATGTCAGGTCTTCTTCCATCCGACGTTGCTGTGATGTTGTTTCACATGCTTTCTGTCTGAAGGGTGTCTGTGGCAATGATACCCAAATATATAATGTAATTTTTTTATATTTCCACTATATAACATTCTTATGATGTCTAGTGATGGTAACATTATGATTTCATATTTATTTTTCAGTGACTACAACTCCTACGCCATCTACCACTCCCGGTATGTAGTACTCCGCGTAATATCGCTAATTGATACACCCACACAAACTTATATCATTGTCTTGATTTATCATTTATTTAAATGTACAAATGTCCGTCATCTGCTAATGACATTATTCTTTCATTCTTAACTTTGTATGTTGAATTCTTAACTATCTTAAATAACCTGTAATGGGAACGTAGAACTCTAAGGCCCACTCTATAACGACGTTGGAGAGAAATTCACAGGAAAAAACCTATACCCCTGATGGGACGCGAACCCACGACCCCCAGATAACCGGTCTGGTGCTCTAACAACTGAGTCTATAACGACGTTTTACAGTCGACACGATTAGATTTCAAATTAGGACATCCGTAATACAGAGCGTCTGCGCACGTCGTTCTAATAACCCCCATACGACATTTTACAGATGCCTCATTTCCAATTATTACTCGGGGAAAGTCACGTGTAAATCACGTGACAATCATCAAAAATGGCACCGGTCTCGCATCGAACGAAATTTTTACTTTGGAAAAAATTGTTGAATTTGAGAAATAGACGAAGATTGATGAATCGAATTATGATGTTGTTGCTAATCAAAGAAGAATGTTTGTTCATAATGACAGATATCGTAATTTATAGCAGTTTGTAGAGGCTGATTAATGTAATTCTCGTTCAAACTTTCTGAAGGTTTATATGTACAGTGTGATGCTATTTTTCGTGATTCCTGTATTTTCTAATTAAAAATACCAACAAATAACGCAGTTACCCATCGTCGAAGTTCATGATTTCGGACGCCATTACGGGAAGGAAAAGTGATTACGAGTTGTTGCCCTTAGAAAAAACATGCGTTTGAGGAAAAAATCCCGACAGTCGATCTCATTTGCATCATTCTATCGTGTCGTCTTAAAAACGACGTATGCAGAGATGTTTTTCGGACGATCATAATTCTATAAAACATCTCAACCAGACGATTTGAACGTCTGAATTTAATTTAGAACGTCCGAGACGTTTTTAATCTCTGCATACGGACGTTTTAGCATCGTTTCTATTTATTTCAATTCAACCGTGTTGACGATAAAACGTCGTATATAGTGGGTCGAACACACGATCTTTATTTTTGAAAGAATAATCTATTTAAATAATTTTATCTATTATAAAGAAATGTTGCAAAGAAATGCAGAGAAAAACCCATTAGAGCTATAGGTTTTTTTTCTGTGCATTTCTCTTTAACAATTCACAAAATCAGATAGTAGGCTACCCCCATTAACATGATGTTATAAAGAAATGTCATTTCCAGTCTGCCCGGAGGATACATTCCCAGAAGAGATCGGACCGGACGATGCGGTCGTTAGCAGCAACAACCCGAACAACCCGTCATTCGAAGATTTCACCAGTGAAGAGGGTGTGCCTTCTGAACCGGGCACAACACCGGAAATAACCATCACACCGGACGACGAGTCGGACAATGTTATGGA
>WURV02225824.1:0-24830 GCA_011762755.2 Epimenia babai | reverse complement strand
GTAAGATATTAAAAATAAATTTTTTAAGTTCAGAAGCATCAATATAAGAATCAGAATAAATTGGTTAAATTACTTTTTCAATCCAATTACAAAATGATGCGAGTGTCTCTACGTATAACTTTTGGTCTGGGAGCGATAGGTGCTGGTGAATGGTGGAAATGGGGGAAGAAACGGCCAAAAGGGAAGTGGCTTCTACTGCGGATGTTGTTAAAAATAGGTATTATGCTGGTACAGAGGCAACTGAATTGGCTCGCTCGTCCAAGGTGGTTGGTTGATGTCATTGCCGCAATTCGCTGCTCCTGGAACTTTCCGACGCTGACTATCCACGCGTTCACCAGTTGTCTCTAATTTCGACTTAACGAATGCGTCATGATCTCTATCAGGACATATTTCATAAGGAAAATCTTCGGTAAATTTTTTAGCTCCCTGCACAATTAGATGAAGGATGTCGAAAAGGTCTTTGGGAGTTATATTTTATGTCCTAGGTATAAATGTCCATTTTCAACACTGTACTGCTTCGCCAATAAGTTCGCGTTACTGATTGGTTTATTTGAACACTAGCAGGAGCCATCCTTGTCATCCATGTCATAGAGTGGCACAATTTTTGAAAAATGACCCTTGGGTTCAGTTTCTGAATTCGCTATGGCAGTTAATTCATTGGTTATATTCAATGCTAAGATTCCTAGATTCAGACCGGTAAACATCATTAGGGAGAAATGTCAGAAACAGGACGATTGCGAAATTTGGAAGAGATTACGAAGTGCTCAGTTTTATCCAGTTTGATATGAAGTTTGTTGGCTCTCATCCAGCTTGTGATATCTTCAAGGCAAAGTTGAATTTTCACAATGGGGAATCAACTGGGAACCAGAGTAATCTGGTAACACATATGGGGCACAGTCTTTCTCTTTTAAATTTTTATTGAATGTTTGTGTAGACGAAGAATCCACTATGTATTGGGGTATTATGTATTGAATGTTTGTATAGACGAACAATCCACTATGTATTGGGGCGTTCCAGTCTACTATTGTAAGCGGCCAAAAATAGTTTTTGAAAATGTTAAATATAATAGCAAATTGAGTGAGCCTGAATATATATGTAGAGATTGGACGTTAATTACTTTTATAACATTTATTCGTACAACATGACACAATGAAGGTCTTTCCACTAATAGTGGCGTTTTTAACTGGTGACTGTACGTCTGTAACTGCAAGTGTGACCAAAAGCCGTGGCACGAATATACATAACTTTAGAAATGCAAACTCGATTTAAGCTCATATGAAACAGCGAAAAAATTTAAACTTTATACGAAAATTAAAATTAAGCTTGGTTACACCAGTCTAGACCCAAATTCCCAAAATATCATAATCTGCAAATAAATACAATACATAATTCATTACCACTGCGAAAGTACGTTGAATGTTAGGTCAGCAGAACCGGAAAGAAACGTAATGACTGACTAAGTGGTGGGCGAATACTTTTTATTTACTTCAGACAACCATGAAGCACCTGCTAAAAATGCATACATACCGATACATAAACGAACACAGATATTTGTGTCATCCATGGAACACCGTGTAGGAAAGGGAAAAGGCGAAGTTATGGTGCTACTATATGCAGAAAATAGTAATTCTAATGGTTAGAAATAGTAGACGTGTAAAGCAAGTCAGGGTTCATCACCACATTCACAAGAGAATTGGTTTGCGGGATATCGTGGATTCGAGTCCAATCAGAGGCACTGTATAGGTTTTTGTGCACTTCGGCTATTCAAAGAACCACATCGACTATCCCATCAACATTACAAGTTTTGTAATTTATTATAGCATATAAATTAAGGCACCTAATGTTATGAAAGGCTGAGTTAACGGAATCTAAATAACGACCACTTAATAACATAATAGTGTTACATGCTGTATAATAACGATGCATTTTGTAAAAGGTACGTTAGGACTTGCTTCGATCCTAGATATACGTCGATGAAAAGAAGACACATTTTGCAAGGAATCATTGCATTTAAAAATTACGATTTATATGTCCTTTTATCCGGGAATGCTACTCCCGGAGTAGTCAGCGTGGTTCACTCTGTTGGTAGAGCGCAGTGGCTTCTCCACATTTCTTTCTTAAAAACAATAATATAAGGCGGCTATATATACCCCCATTCGATGCAATGCATGCTCACAGGGTGGTCAACAATGAAAAAATACACATAAAATGTATGAAATTGAAATGACTACTTTAGCGTAAAAAGAAATGTTTTTATCAATTATTTGAAAGTCGTGAAACAAATTAAGCTTCTCATTTTAAGTGGGAATTCCATAAATGAGGGTGGGGGGCAGCAAAACGAAAGCAGCGGTTGCGAGTGGACATCAGAAGAAACGCTGATAAGGCAGAATCGGTACTGTATCGACTACGGTAGCCAGATAGCGTAGATTCGAACAGAGAATTATTACTTTCTTATCTATATGTCCCTCAGAATTAATACAGTGAAATGATGATGCGAATATAGTATTTACCAACAAAACAATGGCGAGCCATTCGTTTAATTTACAGAGGTTGACCCGGTGTCCGCGCCCCGGGGCCGAACTAGCTCAATCTCGAGTTCTCTGTGTAAATGTGCACTGGACAAGTAGACTTTCGATCAATACTGTGCAGTGGGACGGAAGTGGACAGTTTGAGCTAGGTAATGGTGTTAATACTCACGATTATATAATCCTTAAATATTGATAAGGTACATTGTCTAATAACAACGTGATCAGTTATACAATTAGATTTTTAAAATACTTGACAAGTGATAATTTAAAAAGATAATACATAATTTACAAAGGTAACTCTTTAATAAAGCGAAATCATTGACGTAGCCACGCCCGCGTCTTATGACTATCGACGAACAAGAAGCTCGCCATTTTGTCACATGTCCCTTTCGCTTCTCACATGACCTTCTGTTTGTTCCCGTGATCAGGCAACTTGCTCGAAAATTCAAAAAGAAAACGATTCACTCATGGATATGTTAGAGCCGTCGTTAGAACACACGTGAGTATTCGTTTGAGCCGACAAGACTTACAGAGTACGCAATAAAAGCGCCATAGTTAGCCTGTTATTTCATAATGACATCTCGATTTTGTTTGAAGAATGAATGGTTATGGTAAGTACCGTACGTTGGTCAGACTCGAAGGCCTACATTAATAAATAGCAGACGACGTTGTTAACAACGATAATTGTTCATTTTTGACATCTATTTTGTTCAAATAATTCGTATTTTCAAATAATTTTAAAAGGTTATTGCCATACAGGGGATCTCTAATTGATTGAGAGTAAGATTGTCTTCGAATTTGAAGGTCCGAGGTAGTGTATCATACACTGTATGACTGAACATGGTGCCGGTACGTCTTTACAATAATTACAGAGTTTTCACATATGAAAAAAGCCTTTATTTACCTCCTGATGCCAGAATGAACGACTTACAGAACTCATACGATCCATGTTACATCAAGGTCGCGGGATGGCAAACATGATCGAAGCAGGTGTGGACACAATTTCATTGTGCCAATTTATTGAAAAAAATATTTTTATCTGTTTCAAGGGTTCAGAAAAAATTCATTTGTGCAAACATTGTTCTAAAAGCAATGGTTGTCAGATTATGGTATCATTAGATTTAGAATATCTTAAATTTCCCCAATATATTCATATTGTATGGCTTACACCAGTCTGATTACCAAACCTTTACCTCGAAATTCAAAATAATGCTGAATGTACAATGGTTCGGTCTAAAAATTTCTAGTTTTTATATGATTGTGTCAAGACCCAGGACTTGAACTCACTATTTAGCATTGCTGATGGGTTTACAGGCGAACAACTGCAACATATCAACAATCTAAACGAAGTGATAGCTTGTGTGTTTAGGTATAGGTGTATGTCATAGTGTGGATTATTGATACTATATCACATCAGAATGGACTAATTATTTGATTGTTTGTTTGATATTTTATTAACAACGTATTAGGTTGTGTTTTAGGCAATATGGCAGTATTCATCAAGATATTGGAATGTAGAAAATATACTGTGTGTTGAAACGGCGTAAAATATAAGCAATATTGGATGTTATTAAATAATAATACTGTGTTGACTATAGTGGTTGTCAGATGTCCCTGAAGCTCTCAGAATAATGCTCTAATTCGCGTACGTTCCACTAGTGTCGGAGCACTGAGGATTCTTAATAATGAAACATCCTCGCCAAATAACCTTATCATCCTCCAAACAGTCTACCAGATGAAAGATATTGAATTCTATTTTATGATGTTTTGGATTTTAACATTTTGTTCATTGTACTTTTCACTGTTTGATTCAGTGAAGTCACAAAGATCTTCTTAAAACTGCTGGTTGTCTACCTTTGTATTCATTCAGATTTCTCTATTTTGTAATATTCTTTGATTATTTAGTTATTTTTTTATGTGGTCAGGGGGTAGCTGGCATAGTGATTAGAGCGTTTGACTTTGAATTCAGGTGTCCCTGGTTCAAATCCCGCTCTAACCAACATACTAATTGTGGCGTGTCGCGTTTTCAGGCTGAAAACGCCTTTAACCCCATTGCCTATAGGGGTCTCAATAGCCCTTGTCGTGTAGTTCTGTTGGGGCTTTTTCCTCTGACGTTTGTTGTGCTTCAGACGCTCCATATACGCTCTCTATGTCCCTCTATTTCCCCTGCATGTCATCATCTCATTGTGAATAAACATGGACCTATCATAGACTTAGCGGATTGTGCGACATATGTAGTTCATATGTAGGCCTTTGGAACCAGTGGCGTGAATGGAGAAGGGTCAATTGTCTGCCCAGACTCGGTGGGTTTTTCACACTAGGTGTTTTCCCCCACCCCTTATAAGTGAGGCTTATCAGATTGTCGTGTTAATCACATAAATAGGCTAGCTTTGTACAAGGTCCCAGGATGGCCTATCATAATGATTACTTCAGTAATCGGCTTATAAATACATACATACATGCGAGTGGTCACATTACTTGCTTTGCATTGGCTAACACATTTTTTTGCAAGATAGCCACCAAGTTAGCAATTAAAAAGATTATTTGATTGGAGGAACCGTTACCCATAACTTGTCATGAATGTAATAAACGGTTTCAATTTTTTCATTTCAGTGCCATAGCTCATTAAGAATTCCTAAATCAGCACGTCACGTGCTTTCTATACACAAGTGCCAAATATCGTTACTGTCCAGAGATAAAACAGTTGCCATTGATCAGACTAATGTGATGACGAATGCATGATACCGTTGCAACCAGGGGAGATAATTCCGTATTCGAAACTATCCATTTTTGAGCTAATGAAATTTGCAAAAAAAAAATCGTGGACTGAAAATGGGTAGGATATATCCCTAACCTGGTCATAGAATATATTGACTGCAGGTCTATCACCAATTCCTCCCCCCTCCCTCCAGAAGACATTATAGAGACGGGATGACAACTATATTGTATTGGATAATAAATAAATTCAGTAATAATATCTGATATTTGTATAGAGAAGCTTACCAATATGGCACTGTGTCAGATGTCGCTTTCCACATTCATCAGAAAAATGTATACTCCTTCTATAGGTAATTTACACATTTACAAGTAAACTGGTGAAGAAAATTCTGCGGGTATCTATGTAAAGTGGGATATATGTAAAGATATGTAGATACAATCGCTTCTTTTGGTCGTGACAACCGATCGTTGCTCGGGGAAAGCGTCGCGTTTTTTTCACGAACTATCTCAGAAGGCGTGAATTACAAGTGTCATGACGCATGGATCGCATGGGCTCCTAGCGCCGAAGGAACATTTATGATACAGTAATATAATAATAGAGTGATATGGCAAATGCGAAAACCCCTGACAGATCACAAATGATATCAATCACTGGGCAATTACTGCCATACGGGTCTTATCGATGTAATCCCCCAATAAGGATGTCGTAAGGATGCTGCTTTCCTCTTCTGGTTAAAGTCTTCCTTTACAAATATTTACCGCCAACTTTACGCGCTCGACTTTCTTGCCTAAAACCCCACCCTAACGTCCCCACCCGCGAAGATTTCTATAGACGCGACGTTTCTTGGCTACAGTATCTTCCAGACTCAACTATGCGTGCTTTATTTGGTATCTACTGAACAGAGAAGGCTACAGCAGCGTTTGTTGTACATAATATCGTGCTTATTGTCGAGCCCGGATATAGGAGATTAAACCTGACCAAACGGTGGGAGATTATGAGATTTTTGAATAACCATTCTCTGCGTGGTTAATGTACGACCAGTAATCGACCGCCCAGTTGTTATACTCCCCGCGAGCACGCGACGTAGCAGGAATAATCGCGCAGCCCACCCCCGACATGACGAAGATGACGAGGATAAAATGTCCGCCACATTATGTTGAGATTGCCTGTAAATACAAAATTGAATTACGCGTTTTTTACTTTATTACTTGGAATAGCTACTGCGTAGATATTGGGGATATAAGGTCGGGGAAGGGGACATTTTGGTAAGAGACATTCGATATACGGGACATTTTGGTAAGAGACATTCGATATACGGGACATTTTGGTAAGAGGCATTCAATATGGGGGATATTTTGGTAAAAGATATTCGATATAGGGGACATTTTGGTAAGAGACATTCGATATACGGGACATTTTGGTAAGAGACATTCGAAATACGGGACATTTTGGTAAGAGACATTCGAAATACGGGACATTTTGGTAAGAGACATTCGATATAGGGGACATTTTGGTAAAAGATATTCGATATAGGGGACATTTTGATAAAAGATATTTGATATAGGGGACATTTTGGTAAGAGACATTCGATATACGGGACATTTTTTTGGTAAGAGACATTCAATATGGGGGACATTTTGGTAAAAGATATTCGATATGGGGACATTTTGGTAAGGGATGTTTTGCAAAGGACATTCTCAAATGGTGGCGTAACCTTCAGGGGAGATAATCTATGGTACCAGTTCCCACAAATTCTGGATATTCACCCTTTCTACCAGTACGCTGCCTTCAGAAGTTATTGAATCTACCATAGAATATCGTATTTATATATTTGACATTGTCCATTTTGTTAAGGTTTTCTGTTTCCACATATAGGGATGATGACAAGACGAACGACTCTGACGACGCCGTCCCTCTCACGCCCTCAGGCGACGACGGTATGGCATAATTTTATCAAGTACTTCCTACTACTCTGTACTAGTGATACATGCATAAAACCGCAAACTTAACTACGGAATATTCCTGTGGTTTGCCAAGATCAGAGCTAACACTTTATAGAGTGTTTATTTCTTCATATGAAGAAATCTTCATATGAACAGTGAATTTTTCTTCGTATGAATGGCGACTTTGGCTACATATGACATATGATCCCATTTTTTAAATATTTGTCCTATTTTCCACGTCATTATTCGACATTGTTATCTATTTCATGCTCACTGTAAATGTATATAGTTGTATCTAACATTGATCTGTATTACCTGTATACTGTTAGGTGTTAATTTTATCTTCCTTAATTAATTATTTTCTAGTCTTAGACCATTAGGCTATTGTTTCATGTAAAGTGTGTTTGACAGCTCAGCTAATAAGTACACTATAATCAAATAAATTTAATTTCATAGAGTAAAGAAGATAAAAATAGATGAAATTAAGAGATGCTATGATTCAATAATAAAAATCATGAATGTTATAAAATCAATATATGACACGTGGCATCAAAACTAACTACTGAAAATTACTGCGATTTATTAAAAGGGAATTTTAACACTCTATGGAGTAACTAACTTAAATTAAGGCAAGTTTTTTTATACCGTATGAAATCTTGCATTGATACTTATATTTGTTACTCTGTCCAGCATCTCATTCATTTTTCGTAACATACGACATGGTTGCTACGGCAACCCCTGTGACCGACTACTGACCTGGTTATTACGAAATATTCAACACCCTTGAAAGGCATGCAAATTTATGAACTTAACCCTTTGCATTCCATGAATGCGGAATGGTATTGTTATACTAATGTAATATACAGATGTGAGTGTGGTAAGGGTTAATCACATGGGCAATTAACAAAGATATGTATGACCCATTAATCATCGCATATCTATGAATTTAATGGTTTATGTTCGACACCTAAATTTTGTTTGACTCAATGGAGTATATTAAACATGTCCTACAAGATATGCAAAATCTTATCAGTTTATCAGTTTTACTGGCGTGCAGGACTTTAGTGGTTCTCAGCTTTGAGTAATGTATGGACCAATAATACAAATTCACACCTACGGTACACGCGAGCGCTTCTGTCTCGTATGTCTCAATTCTCACGAAAAATGGGCTTTCGTACTTAAAACATGCAAAAATTTTATTTCTCTTCATCTGACAGTTTTTCACGTGTATTACCATATATCTATCTATATGTATATATATAAATAAATGTATATATTTGTGTTTTAAACAGTCCAAATTTTAAGTATTGTAGTTACAGTTAGCTACATGCTAGGTTCTCGTAGCTGGTTGAGAAAGTAAACTAGCCTTGTCTGTTTCTGTCTGTTTGGTTCCATAATTTTTATAATTTTTTGCCACTTCCAATATGCCTCACTGATCATTTAGTAATAGCCCAGGACCACCGGTGGTTTTATGACAACCAAGAACGCAACCGTGTTTATTTACAATTACAGTATTTTGTATACTGATGTATGTTGATACTGAATATATACGCTTGATGTTGACGCTGCGCGGTCCATCTGTTGACACATGATCTCAGTCATGGATGATGACACTGTGTGGTGTGTTGAGTCTGTTGACACAAGATGTAGATGTGTGAATTTAACACAAAATGATGAGTCTATTGACACGTGATGTTGATGCATGGTATTAACACTATGTGTTGAGTATTGACACATGATGTTGACGCAAGTTGACACTGTGTATTGTGTCTATTGACATACGGTGTTGACAAGTGATTTTGATGCGTGATATTAATGCTGAACATTTGATGTTGACACTGCACATTGAATCTGTTGATGTGTGCTGTCAACGATGGGTGTTGACGCATCATAATATGCACGACGCTTGATGTTGACGTATTTTGGGTCGATAAACGTTTTATTATGTGATACTGATGCTGCTAGTTGGGCTGTTGGTAAACGTTCACCTTGGATGTGGACGCTGGGTGTTCACGCGGGGTGTTGACGTGCGATTTTGACACAAATTTGACGCGATACGCAACATTCCAGAAGGCAACGAGAGCGGCATCGCTACCGTCGCGGCCCTCGACAGCTCGGGAGTCAGATATCAGTTTCAGACAGACACCAACGCCCAAGGTTTGAACCTCTACATTAGACCACGTCGATAGCGGAACGTTCAGGAACGTTCCATAAAACGGGACAATTGTTCCTCTATATGGTAGTAGCAAATTCACGCTCAGTCGAGTTACTACGGCAACGGAAAATTTATACAGTCCATTGATATTGATTTAGTTAGTATATGTCACATTCTGGAAATGACTGACTGAGGAGGTGAAGCGCTAAATTTGTAACTAAAAGGGCGCAAGTTCAAATCTGTCCATTACCTCCATTTTGTATTCTTTAGCAAGTTAAATACCCCACCCCCCGGCAATGGTGCGGAGTGCGGAGGCAGAAGGGTAAACTGTATCAGCAGTATTTCCAGTATTGCGGGTAATATTACTACCACTTAGCACCGAGGTGGGGCAAGCAGTTGACCGCCATCCATTCAATGTGCTGGTTCTGAGGCACGTAGGTAGCCGGATACGTCACCCTGTCCACTCCATCCACGCTCGTGATAGGGGACAATATCTAAAGTATCGATAAGTAGACGATATCTATATACTGTCTCTCTAGAGACAGCGCGGATAGCACGTCGCTATCAGCATGATAAAACGGTCTCGTCGGATTCCGACAATCCTACGAAACCATCCTGCGAGCAATACCTAGAACCTCCATTGGCGAATGGGAGGGGGGGGGGCTTCATGGCATGCATAAGTCGAAAGACCCGTTAGAAAAAAAGGAAAAGGCGGGGTTTTAGTGCTACTCTATAATTAAATGTCAGTCGCACGTACAACATTACCCTGTTACATCCCTAATATATCTCTATATTAAACCATTCCACGACGAATCTTTTTCAATATTCAAGCACAAAAATCTTGCTATATTTCCTATCCTGGAAGGCGCGGGAAAAAATCCCTGAATTGTGCCAGTTCGAACTCGCAACCTCTCGCACGAAAGAAACCCTTCTAACCACTACACCACTGGCGTCGACTGAAGAAACACCCTCAATTTGATCTAGACAATCTTACTGACGTTGAATGTGATACCGTTGTGTTTGACAGGTCACGTGACGTATCGGGTGATCCAGGTCGCGCAAGATGGCACGGAAGCCACGCAGATCGTCGCTCCGGCCAGTTTCCCCACCCAGGTGAACTATCGTGTGGCTGCTGATTGACCTCCACTTAATATTGAGGGTTTTATTATTTAGCGGAAGCAGTCGGGTATGAGCTCTGCAGACGTAACCGAAGGGTCGTGGGTTCAGAACCGCTCGCAGGTCGACCTGTCTGCGATGGTCACCAGCGTGTTATTTATCCCCCTTTGCTGGAGGAAACTTGCCTCTGATATAGGTAGAGGCTCGATATCACCATTGATGGGTGATTAGCGAATTTCGAAGCTATTTTATCTGCGCTGAATAACATCTCAAAAACTGTGTTGAATACGTAAATGCACTGGAGAAAGCTTGCCCCTCCAGATCAGTTGGTAGAGCACCAGACCGGTTATCTGGAGGTCGTCGGTTCGAGTCCCATCGGGGGTATTTTCTTCGTGCATTTCTCTCAGGCACATAGGGGAACTACACTGGCTACCCCGATTAACATTGCGCTGAATATAACAAAAATAATATATATAAAAATAATCAACTGTGAACCGCATCTGAGAGCCGTAACTGATACTTGCACTCTGTCAGTGCTGTACTTTACCTTTACCCCGTTGTGCGACATGCGCGGGTACTTATAGAGGTACGTCACTAGCGCGTATTCTACGCCCAGGTGCTCGCAGCAGGGTTCGGTAATGCCAACAGCCCCGGGGGTGACTCGGGCGAACGGTACGCCTATTTCCCCCAAGGAACCACGGGTCTCGATGCAGCCACCACACAAGGAACCGATGGTACAGCCGCTGCCATCGGTGCTGTTACTGCTGCCGGAGGTTAGAGCATGAAACCTGTTCATGTATTGTTTCTAAAGGGCCCAATATACGATTCTGTCAATTTTTGATTGTTAGTACAAAGAGGTGAGATGGCCCATGAAATGATCCTTTGTGATCAGTCCATTTGGAGACATGCACATATCCATAGGACCCCTATTGTATTTTACAATTCTACATGAACCTTATGTTTTATTTGGGGTCTTCCTAATATATATTTATATTTACACTGGCACTCCCATGTTTATTCATATAGGACTTCTTAAATACATCTTTATTTGTGTCAGCCCTCCCCTAATGTATATTTGCATTCGGCCCTTGATGTACTGTATATTTATGTAGGCCTATTCTAATGCATATTTATAGTGGGACCTTTAATGTATATTTGTACAGGTCACCTGTACATATAGGGCCCGTTAATGTATATTTGTTAGTTGTTATACGGCTCCTTAATGTATTTTTATATTGGGTCCCTTAATGCCTATTTGTATAGGGCTACTTAATGTATATTTCTTATATGGCTCTTTGATGTATATTTATGTATAGCTATATGTGATGTATATTTAGATAGACCCTTCATGACCTTTTCATTAATTTCTTTAGTGCTCCATTTGCTTGCATGGTTTTACCAGTGAGTTTAACACAACGTTGAATCGTCTCTGTTGCCCGCCAGGTCAATTTTACGTCATGATGTCGCCACAAGATGTCATCCAAGGTCAACGGGCGATTGCTCCTCGTACGGCATTCCCCGTCAAGCAGGAGGGTCGTACAAACCGGGATGACAGACGACGCGCCACCCACAATGAAGGTTAGTCTCTAGACATAATGAAGGCTGGTAGCAGCGTATCTCACAGCGATTGTATGGACAATGTACGCATATGAAGGAGCATAGCTAAAAACGTTATTCGTGGATTACCTCCCTTGCGCTAGTTTGAGTTAATCATAACATTAGTTCATCAATTAGATGTGACCTTCAGTTTTCTTATTATATGATTTGGCTAATTCCGTAACCCACTCTTTTTGCTCATTTACTCTATAAACGTTTATTAAATGGCGAAATGTAAATCGATGACGCCCTTAACCTGAGGCAAAAATTAGTGGTCGTTACGTAAAGGGGGATAATTTTCATCCCGCCGTCATAACTTGGAAAAGGGGGATAAATTAAATTTTTATCAACCAAGTTTAAATAAGTCACTAAACTGTATTCGATGACTACATTATAATGGCACTAAAATGATTAACAACATGAATTCAGTGAATACATGAAGTAGACAAGTGTCAGTTATATCAATAGGCTGTAAAAAGTAGATCTTGAAAGTTGAATTGAATCTCGAATGTGACATGTTTTTAGTGGAGCGACGGCGAAGAGATAAGATCAACAACTGGATCGTGCAGTTGTCCAAATTGGTGCCAGACTCGATGCCTGAGAGTTCCAAGTCGGGCCAGATATCGAATTCTGTGAGTTACATAAGTACGGGGCATCTTGATCCGTACTTCGAGGTCAGGTCTCGATCTTAGGAATAATCTCTGCAAGCTGGCACAGGTTCCATCCAGCGAGAATTTGACCATTTTTGGCAGCGCGGTCCGAATTTAGAAATAGCGATGACCTAGGTTTAGAAATTTAGAAACAGCCGAGGTTGCTTATATTAGTGGGCTAGCACTGTTAATGTCTGTCAGTTGCAAAATATGAGTGGAAAAAATGATTTAATTGCGTTCAAAACGCCATTTTTCATGCCATGTACATTTAACAAGATACAGCGGGTCAAACCTAGCCCGTTGTTATTTCTAGCTCACCTGAGCTTATGCTCAGCTTTTCTGATCGGAGTTAGTCCGTCGTCTGTCCATCCATCCGTCTGTCCGATGTTAACATTTTTAGATCACCTGATATTATGCTCGGTGAGCTTTTCTGATTGAAGTTCGTCCGTCTCCATCCATCCGTCCGTCTGATGTTAACATTTTCTTGAAAAATTTTCTCGAGAACCGCTTATCACAGAGGTCTGCCATCTGGCAGATATTGTCCTAGGGATGGCTTCTTCTAGATTTGTTCAGGGTATCGTCATCACAGCTAGGGGAAGTAACTTCTGCCGATGTTCGTATTTTTTATTTAAAAAATTTGTTATCAAGAACTGGTTATCGCAGAGGTCTGCAATTTGGTAGATATTGTCCTTGGGTTGGTCTCTAGATTTTTTTTATGGTATCATCACTGCTAGGGGGTAACTTCTGTCCGTGTTCGTATTGGCAGATATTGTCCTTGGGTTAGTATCTTTCGGATATGTTCAGCACCTTTCATTGGAGTAAAGGGGGGTAATTTCCATCCACTTTCTATTTTAAAATCCTTATCTTTTTGTCCGCTTATTGCGGACTATTTCATGCTCACTGTAAATGTACACGATTGCATCTAACATTGATCTGTATTACCTGTGTACTGTCAGGTGTTAATTTTATATAATTTTGGTAATTACATTATAATCTTAGAGCGTTAGGCTATTGTTTCATGTAAAGCGTGTTTGACAGCTCTGCTAATAAATACACTTTAAACAAATAAATTTCATTTCATTGTTATAATATCGGAATGAGTGTTTTGAGGCCCATTTGGCTTCTTATAACATTCGAATGTTTGGAGGCCTATTTGAGCATTTGTTTATTTCTTCCTTTTTAGTCTTTGTTTTTTGTTTTTTGGTTTTTTATTTATTTTTAGACAGTTGTTTTTTCTCATTTTCATTGATATTTATGAATCCTAAACGTTCCTTGTTTTTTTGTTTGTCTCGTTTACATTTATCCCAAATAGTCAGGTGAGCGTCTTGAGGCCTCTTTGGCCTCTCGTTTTAACAAGCCACCGACCTGGCTACGGCTTCCATGTGACATCTAATTGCCACATATGGGAACTACTTTCAGAGCAAGGGCGGGATACTGGCCAAGGCGTGTGAATACATCACCGAGCTGCGGACGGCGAACTCTCGGATGGCCGAAAGCCTCAAAGAGACCGAACGATTACAAATCGACACCGAGTTACTACGGCAACAGAACGAGGAATTAAAACAGGAGAACACCTTGTTGAGAGCGCAGATACAGCCGCATTCTATCGTGACGGACCTAACGAACGGACCGTCGTAGCAGCCCTAGCGAACAAATAAACAAGTACCCATAAACAGTGGCCGGTCGTTTCGGCGATTTTCATCCGAGATTTGTTGCCCTCTCACTGTCGCTAGTTCAACGAGGCCTGGCTGATATCGTTGATATCTCGTTGAATACTTGCAGGTCGATCTGGTCATAATCGTCAAATATAAGTCGCCATCTTATTCACGAGGTGACCACGCTAATTAAAAAAGGGCCGGCCGATTTCACCTCGATTGTCCGTGCTAATTCAATTTTAGCCGCGGTTCTACCTCAGATATTCTGCCGCGGTCGATCAACCAAAGAAGAATTTACGTAAATCTTCGTATGCGACTGGATTCATGAAGGCATACGCATGTTGTTCATCATAAATTATGCATTTCTGACATTAACCCTTTCACTGCCAGGTATGTACAACGGGGCATAATCACGCATATGCATGACATAATAGCTTCAGCTGCTTTAGTGTATGTAAATGGTGACATAACCCTGCACAGCTACACGCTCATGAGTTCTAAATTGTGGACGCAGGGGTTCTCTCCACAACCGTCACTACTATGACTACGTCATATGGCGTATATTAAAACTATTCATTTCCACCTTGGTAGTCGCGGTAAATGTAGAGGTAGGGGACGGCTATGGGATCGTACGCATGTAGCGCAAACTATCGCACTACGGTCTCATCGATTAATGTATAAAAAAGGATATTAATAAAATGTATGTTTGTAGATCTATATTTACGTTTATCTACACGGTAGCTGATCAAATACCCGACAGTCGGATAAACAATGTGACAGATGTCAATCGATAAGTATAAACATTGTGTGAGTCACTCCGAGCCGTGACTCAAGCGTACTGCGCATTTTCAATGCCTTTGCCCATCAGTTAAGCGTAGAAGGAGTCATATGGAATAGAGGGTAGACCGCTTCATCCTGGAAGACCGTAGTTCGACTTCCCGATCTAGCCGGATACAGCCTGCGAGTCTTTTTGGGTAAAACGCCCTTTATCCGTCCAGCGATTAGTGAGGGTTGAGTTAGCCCATGAAACGTGGTTATGTCTATGTATCCCCCACACACGGTTGATAGCGTGTCCTATAAAGTCTACCTCTCGGTTACTTAGTCATCTAACGGTTCTACCCGATCTGCCAGGTAGTTTATACCGCCCCTATTTACTCGCTATAATAAACGAGGCTAACCATAACCACCGTCGCGTTAACCACAATGTAACCAAGTTTTGATAACAACCAACGAAGATTTAGAAGTCTCGATCTAGGCTTATACATTCGGAGGAGCACTCGTAAAGTTCAAATTGGCAGCAGTCGTAATCTTTTAAACCTATCTTCATAATTAAAGTATTATGTTAGAGTGTATAAATTGTATATAAAGTACTACGGTATATTAAATTTATTTCATCCTTAAACGATGCGTAACGTTTGATTTTTCTTAAGGATTGTTCGTAATGGCCACTTAGAAGCGATACCTTTTAATGTCAAAAGAGCATTTGGCTGGCGAGCGCAGACCTGAGAGGGAGCTGTACTGCATAAACGACGTAATTGAACAGTAATACAATCTAGACATCACATAATGTGTTATTGTGTAGTCGTCATTCGGAGATATCGGGTCTTGTGCGACTAATGCACGGTTAAAAAATCCAGTTGAATCCTTTAACACAATTCATATTGACCGATTTTGTCCTGGAATTTTCTTCCGTCCTCTCGCTGTACATAATTATCATAGATCACAAATTTATTGGGACTGCGAGACACCGAAACCAGCGGTATCAATGTTAGTGTTACCAACTCGATGAGTGGCATGAGGACGGTGATTCCATTGGGGCGGAACTGTTCACATACTCAACCGGACTATAGGCTAGCTTGGTATGGTACTACCAAGAAACAGTCTACATACTCCATACATGGGCTGTGACTGGATAGTGGTCTTACTTTACGTCGGCATTTACTGAACGAGCCGCGGCGACTTTGGTTGTCATAGATAGAATGGGGTAGGGCTTCGCCAATGACACTCGGTAAGCTACGCAGGCAGCCACAAAATTGCAGCATATGAATGCCACCGAACGTTATTTTGGCCTTTTTCGTATTTTGACGAATATTTGAATGCAACTCAGACTATATGAATGATTAAAAGCGGACATCTCATTGTTTAGTTTTCGGTTCTGTTTATTAACTTATTGACTGCGCAGCACGCCGCATGCTGTAGCAACGAATCATTCACGACTTCATTCTGGAAAAAATTGTCAGCGAGCAGCATGAAATTTATATATTCCACGAACCGCATAAATTGCTCCAGCTTTCGGAGCTATTTCACAACAAAAAAAATATTCAACGTGCGGAAGGAGGCAGTCAGACGTCACCTTGGATACGGTGTGTCCCTCGCTGAATATCATTGATGACCTTTCACCAAAAATGTTGAAAGACTTTAAAACAGATTGCCCTGATGACTTTTACATCTTTACACCATAAAACATAGGCTTCTAGTTAAACAAAGTCAAGTTCATTGACACTATATGCATTGTGGTATATATTATTAATGTGTTAATAATTTTGTTCAAATATTATTTGAACGCGTGTTCGATACCGTTCAACGGTCGTCTTTCCGCGCTTATCCTCAGCAAGTCATTTATACCCGAGCATCCAGTGAACGTCGTACATACTTCACTTCTGCGATATAATGCTAGTCGCAAAAATTCACGAGACTCATCAAAGTATTACCTATTGTAGTAAAATCAAATGAATGTGCAGCAAAACATTGAATGTTGAAACTTAGTATCGTTACCTCGTGATTGACGAATTGAACGTTTACTACGTGGTAAAGATTCGGTCGGCACTGGCGCTTCCTGTAAAGTAAGGAACATACCAGTATGTGATAAATTTTCGATTTTTATACTGATGCAACTTTAATATAATTTAGAATTTGAGGGCCTTTAGATATGAGTGACAGGGTGGATGGAGAATGCTCTGATGGGGGGGGGGGGGGGGGAAGGGAAGGGGGAAGAGAGGGGCGAAGGGGAGGGAGGGCGGAAGGGAAGGATAGGTTGGTGGATGGATTGTTCGATCGTTTTACTTACTCTCTTCATTCGGTGTTGAGGATGGTCTCCTACATCCGCATTCAGGTCGATCTCCTCTGGAATCGTAATTATTTATGTAGTTCTCCTTTATAACTTTATAACATCGAGTATACATAGGTTATAACATCTGTATACACTATGGGTTATTATATGAACGCGTCGTTCTGAGTGACACATGACAGCATCGCATTTATTGATGTCGTGCAGGTAACTGTATGGTTGTTTGTAAACGTTCGAAGCAATGACGGTATCACATACTGGAACCGAGTCGAGTGATTGCACTATATTTACTAACTACTACATGTATCGCTTAGTAGTTCACCACAGACACAATTCATCTGATATACTTGACTAAAAACAATGCTTTGTTACCGGCACGTTAATTATGTAGCCAATGTGATTATATATGTTATGTGTATTTTTGGCGCCAGTGGTGTAGTGGTTAGCGGCGCTGCTTTCATGCGAGAGGTTGCGAGTTCGAACCAGCATAAACCGGGGGTTTTTTTCCCGCGCCTTCCACAATATGAAATGATCAATATTTTCGTGCTTGAATATTGAGAAAGATTTGTCGTGTAAATGTTTTATTATAGAAATATCTTAGGAATGTAACAGGGTAATGTTGTACGTGCGACTGACATTTAATTATGAAGTAGCACCAAAGCCTCGCCATTAACAGTTGTTGGATATTTGGATTTTTATATAATGATATTTAGCTTTAAATAAATATACACACTTTTGGTTTCGTAATCCTTGTTAGTAACAATGTTACACATAATTGTCATCTAAAAATCACTCAAAAATAAAGCTAATAGATGTCATCTTTGACGAGAGAGTAATTACCGCATATACTGGCCTATAGGTCGACCCCAGAATTTTGACCATCGATATATTGAATTTGCTCCTGACTCGCCTATAATTCGACGGTGGAGTTTGAGAGTGCTTCCCTTCGCCAACCATTCACGTCGATCGCCCGTCATTTTTATTTTGATGGGCAACTCAAATCACCTACCTACACCTTTTCAACTTGATCGCAAAAAACATTAAAAATTCGACTTATAGGTGAGTATAGGTATATTAGACGATGACCATACCCTCGATTGGCTTGGAGACGCAGACGCTTAGTATGCTGATGACGAATAGGGCAAGCAGGACAACTTTCATCTTGTCGTCTATCTTCTTAAAACTCGAAAATGTCAAGAGATGATTTGGCTTGAATCTTTGAAATACAGATAACCACAATCGCGTCGTAGAATCGGTCAACTCATTATTGCCAACTGAATTTTTGGAGTGCGAAGACAAAATTAAGAATGGGTAGGAACAATATACGCATAAAAAGCTCTCTGAGCCAATGTGGTAAAAACTCACGATCTCCATATAACCGATCTGGTGCTCTACATAATGAACTACAGAGTGTACGTGTACGTTATTCACATATGTGTGTATGTGTTTATGTGTCTATATGTATGTATACGTATGTCCGTGGCTGTTTTTATGTATGTGTGTGTGTGTGTGTCTGTCCGTATGTATGTGTGCATGTGTATGTGTACGTGTGCGTATTGGTCAGACTTTGAGAAAACCGCCACAACGGTTTGATTGTCTTCCGCAGAATTAGCTCGTGCTCGAGATCCTTTTTATATCCACACGTAGGTTCCAGAAAATGGGAAAAATGGCTTCTGCGGTATTCACAAGGATTTGCGAATCAATTCTTGATTAAAACTCATTGGGGTAGCCGTGTGAGTCAGTTAAAATATCAGCATAAAGGTGTTACAACTTAATTTGCTTATAAACTCTTGATTAGAATAATGGTTAATCATAAATAGTCGAGTTTTATTTAATCTATTCTGACATGACTGTCAAACTCCAAATAAAGGAGTCAAACCAAGTAAAAGAGATGTAACAGTTTTACTATTGTCCAGCTACCCAGTCTCCGGAAGGGCTCGGAAACCATAATCACATTCACCGATTTACAATGTTCTCACGACCATTGTAAGAATTATCAAGTAAATCGAGATTATTTTTTATGGAGTGGTCCAAGCACTCACTAAAATTGTACGGAATACATAGGTTTAGTTAAACCATCCACACTATCTGGGATCAGCGAAACTGCTTCATCTGTTATCAATCTCCAAACAAGATTAAAAGAAGCCATTGGTTTCAGTATGTAAGGTAATGTTGAAACCGTTTATGTAGCGTAGGTATCAGTATCTATATACTCTTAGTTGGGCCTTTAGACGTAAAATATATATTATAATATATTTAAAGATGAAAAAAGACAATAATTAAAATATGCTATGAACAAGATATGGCTTTAAGCGGGATTTCGATGACAGGAGAAATGTTTGCTGACGCGATGACATTGGAAGAGGGTTCCACAATTGTTGATCCCCTCAATAGAGAGGGCTAATGAGAGATGTTATGACATAGTTCGGTCACAGTAGTGTATGTATCACAAGACCGCAGACGGCTGTGCAATATTTAAAAACTAGCGGTCAGATGTGAATGCGATAACGACATTAACATTATCCGTTGATATTAGCTATATGACTATGAGGCAAAACGGAAAATGCGATGTTTTGGTGCTACCTTATAATTAGATCTCAGTCGCACGTACAATATTGCATCGTTACATCCCTGAGATATTTGATAATAACCTATTCAACTACAAATCCTTATCAATATTCAAACACGAACATCTGACTCATTTTCTATTGTGGAAGGCGTGGGAAAATTATTCCTGGTTTGTACTGCTTCGAACTCTAATGCAACCTGGCGCATTAAAGGTAGCGCTTCTGACCACAGTTCAAGAGGCACCGACAGGGGAAAGCGGGGTGAACATAATCCTCTAGTCTTATTTTTCAACATTTACACAGATTCAAAATTTCCCAGTGAAATAAGTTACTGATTTAAATTTAACGCGTTCGTCGAAATAGTCGATTTTCGTTGTAGCATTCACCTCTTCCTAATATTTTCATTCAGGCAGATGAAAAAACCTCACGCGTAGCGCCTGGGCTAGCCGGAGCCAGCGTTGCAGTGGTTAGAAATGGGCCGGGTTAGAAATTATTGACCTGTCCTTTTGCATGTCGAAAAAATTAGCATTCGGTCGATTTTTTAACCTTCACAGATTCTTTTATAATTTCTAACTGCATGAAAAATGAGTAATTGATTTACTTTCGAATCCACGACTCATATATTTATATTACAAATGACTTCCTGACGACTAAGATAAGGTGGGTAGGTTTAGAACTAAACTACAATACTTATTTAATGCGAACTATAATGTACGGACAACCTTACCTGGTAGAGGATATCGCATAAATGAGCTTTTGCTTGCTATAGACGATAGTCACTGTATCAGTATCGATTGACAGACGAGCAGCTTGAATAAACATCAAAAATAACGATCGAGTCACTGTCCATATGTAATAATGTTGGATCGAGTCGCGCTAGATGCATGTATATAAGTTTTAGATCGGTGAACATAAGCTGTTAAGTATTGACTGAAAATATGCAAAAAATGTTTAAAAAATACAGTAGAAGAGGGCCGATAATCGGAGCATCAAGGAAGGCCTTTTTATCAGATAATATTGAGTTCGAACTCATTGTGGTAGCCGTGTGAGTCAGTTAAAATATAAGCAGTGGTAACACCTTTATGGCTCACTGCGGAGATATATATATCACAAGCTTTTGAATGTGAGAACATGCCACTTACTGTAATTTGCTTATATGGACTTCGAATCTGAGATAACAATGCAAATGCGTTTTTCTTGTAATTCGTTTTTAAGCTAGATACTATATGCAGAACAGACGCATACACACATACACTGTTACAGCATAATATATTTTAGTGAGCAAATGGTTATAAACTCTAGGTATGTGATTGACTATAGCTGCGTAATCATTATATGATGCACAGAAAATTCAGTAGACTATTATCTACAGAAAATTCCTAAGACAGAATTTTTATTATTTTCTTCTCTAATTCTAGAACTAAATAAAATAATTAAATGATTGAAACGATACAGTCTTTTGGTCTTTTTGGTGTAAGTCGATTCAAGTCTTTGATGTTGTCCAGTCGGTTGAATGTCCTTCTTGTTGCGTTTAATGTTCTTTCTATGTTCGTATATTGAATCTTAATGACAATCGGCCACTTGTTGAACTCTGAGTGTTTTATTCTTGCTGTCTTGGTTATTTTAAAAAGTGAAATGAAATTTTATTGATTTATAGTGCCCTTTTAACACATAGCTATCAAAGACACTTTACAAATTTACTAAAACCATATCTAACTAAAACACAGTTTCAAGATACTGTAAGAGAAAGTACAGTTAAATTGCAAATAGATGAAACCTATACAGTATTATACCTATACACATTATACAGTTGGCCAGGAAACCAATTGTATTTATTTAATCAAATGAAGATAGTGATGGTCCAATCGGTAGAGTGATTCGAGTACATGTTTATTATAACTGTCATACTTCACCTGTCAAGTTTGGGCTAAAAATACTAAATATAAATGTCCGTGTTTGCGAGTCACGTAAAATTAAAAAATGGCGTCCCTGACCAAGAAAAAAAATCGCACCTTGCCAGTGGTACATCGTAATTCATTTCTCCAAAATTTTTTCGTTATTTTACAGGATTTAAGCAACCAATAGAAACGAATAACAAATCTCAGCTAGGGAATTACTTCAAAAAGATCCAGATATGCGTACTCTACTTCGTGTTTTATCGCTTTCCATTTGTCCTGCCCGTCAATATCCTCGAATCGCGCGTCTCACAGTCATTTCTAGACGTCTTTATTAACAATAAATTATGAGCTACCTTTATAATTATATTTATATTAATCCGCATCGGGTGATTTCGTTGTGATTAAACTTTATTTTTTGAAATGCACCGACTTTTATTGCACATTGACCGAACTTGGTGCACGTAACCAAGTATGGATGTATTTTTGCTATATAGACTGATTGAGGAGGTAGTACGTATTGTTTGATGCGTTCAATGTCTATTGCCTATAAAAAGTCGCTAATATTTCATTAATTTATCGTACTTAACTAAGAAAAATTCCTTTTATGTCGTTCGGCAAGTTTTGAAATAATTTTATTTAAATTATATACCTAGCCAAAATATCGGGTTATCTTCTCCTTTGGGACCGGGTCTCTATTGTCGCACACTAGACACTGTATTATCTCTCTAGCAGTTGACATTTTCAAATTTGTTATTAATTCCCAAATTAGACCAATTAATTAGCTGTTTATATACACTTACACACACATCAGCACGCCTTACCAATGAAAACAAGAAAGTTCGGATTCACATAATATATCGTGTGCAAAGTTTGACCTCGATTCCGAACAAAGCGTTTCATGGGGAGGTGGGAAACGAGCAAACAAACGCAATATTTACGAATATTGCGTGGCCATATTAAGATATTGAACATTCAAAGCCAATTAAACCATACAATTAAAGTTTTAAATGAATTTTTGTTCGATATTAACATGAAAATGCATGTTTACTTTAAATGGTTTCGCCATTACAAAGTACGCTTTACGGACCCCATGACTTTAACATTGATTTCTTAAATGGGTTATTTTTCATGTAAAACACGTTGGAATGCCATAAAACCTTTTCAGATGATAGATCTATAACATATCTCAACAATTAACATGTCAAAACCATGTAAATACAACGAAAAGTTATGAATTATCATCATATTAAACTTGTTATGTTATCACTGTGATTATAATAAATGGCGCTCGGTGAGTTTTCTGTGTTTGTTGTGCCTTATGAAAATGGTTATAAAAAGTTATCCTTGGGCTATAATGTGGTAAAATTTAACAGGTCACTTTAATATAGGTTGGAGCTTCAATCTAAAATTAAAATTAGCGACGATAACGCTGAAATAATATAATAATCAACGACTAAACAAAGGAAATTTAAAAACCGTAGCCTTTCACGGCCACTAAAACGTTAATATCTTTTTACTAGGTGAACAGAAATATCACTATTAATATTCAAGATCTAGCCCAATAACAGCTTTGTCGCATACTATCATTTGTTTTCACCGTTTTCATTGCGTGACTTCGCGAATAATGATTGAATTGATGCAACAAACACAATTTTGTGTAAGAAAGCCGACATTTTCGCTCGCTGTCGACTCCGAGCGTCGTGCCGTCTACGACGTTCGTGAAGTCAGTATAAATACTCGTCGTGAAAAATAGCGCGATATTCGTTCAAATCTTCGAATTTTCAAGTCTTTATTCCGCTTTTGGTATAAACATTTTTACGCTATCCTTTTGAAAATGTCTGCACAAACTGCTGATGCACCAGTTGCGGCTTCGATGAAGGCACCGGCCAAGACAAAGAAGAAGTCTGTTCCGAAAAAGCCAGCCGATCATCCGACTTACAATGTCATGGCCTCTGAGGCCATTAAGGCGTTGAAGGAACGAAGTGGTTCGTCCAGACAAGCCATTTTAACGTACATAATGAAGAATTACAATGTTATCGGTGATCAGAGCAAGGTTAACGTTCATTTGAAGCAAGCCTTGAAGAACGGCGTAGCGAAGAAAGAGTTCAAGCAAGTTAAAGGCACCGGTGCTTCAGGATCGTTCCGTCTGGGAGAAAACGTCACTACGAAACCCAAAGTGTCGGCTAGGCCTGCTAAGAAAGTCAGCAAGCCCAAAGTAGCGACGCCGAAGAAGCCGAATGCCAAGAAAAGTCCGGCAAAGGGCGCAGCTGCTAAGAAATCCGTAAAGTCGGTGACGAAGAAATCTACGGCGAAGAAAACCTCGGCGAAAAAGCCGGCACCGAAGAAACCCGCGGCGAAGAAGCCGACGGCTAAGAAATCTCCGAAGAAGCCAGCCGTGAAAACCGCAGCCAAGAAAACCGCGGCGAAAAAGTGAACTGAGCGTCGATGAATTTTTGTATATAATCGATGACTATCAATGAAAACTGACAATTTGTCGTTAGACTCGAGACTGGACCATCCGCGTCATATCTCAGGGTGTCCGTCCGTGACCCACCGACCGGCGTCGTACGCAATGCTGAACTTTGATCTGGCGTCGTTTTCACGCTCGTGTCCGCGAGGACTTTTGACTCAGTGCTATTTTCGTGTGTGAATTTTAGTCCCATCGCCCCATGTCTATAAATACTCATTCCTTCATGCGTGTACATACTGTAGATAAAAGCGTGTATAGATTATTGTATGATGTATTTATTGTTATTGTATCATCGCATCTACAGGTATCATAGCCATCGTTTGTATAACAGCATTTCGATTACATCTGATATCACGGTATAACGGTGTTTTTTTTTTCGCTCTGATTATGAAGAAGAAGAAGAAGAAGAAAAGTTTATTAGGAAATTAATCCAACGAAAAAAAAGCATTTTTCACATAATTGCTAT
>WURV02225813.1:0-10216 GCA_011762755.2 Epimenia babai | reverse complement strand
GCGAGATTGTGTCAATATTGAGCAGGTTTCATTTTCATCAGGTCTAGACATTCGTACATATTTGGTTATTTAATAAAATTTGATGCGACGAGGCTGGCGTCTGCGAATGTACGCGGAACTTCGGCGAGTCATGACTACGTGACAATATTTTTCACTGCAGATCACGTTGACCGGCCAAGTGTATAGATAACGCTACATCCGCCCTAAATCCGCGGGGACGGTTACGTAATATTATCTAAGGGATCGAAGGATATATCGAATGTGGAAATTAATAATTCACAGCTGGGTAAAGTCACGTGCCGTGCGTGTATTGATCTCGGTATATCCTAAATAAATGCCTGCGCTAGGATTCTGAGCTGAAACTTGTTTACGGATCTGTCGCCAGAAAAGCTCGTGTGTTTAGTCATCCAGCACCATGCGGCGATGGTGACGGAATGCTGATTAATATTAATCGAGGGCTGTAGCTGAATGAATCTACAACAAGCTGAATTATTAATTAGATTTTCAATGGTGATGTATTGTTATGAGTAACGTTAATGAGAGGTATACATACACTATGCGATGGTGTATAACTAAAAGGCATTCAGAGAGTGCAGAGCAGGAATTTGCTGAGCCATATATTCCATTAAACCCCTATATAAATCCCTGCATCTTTGCAGGAGAGACATTTATATAGGGACAGATATATGTGTATATCAATATATATATCAACATATAAGGTATTTGTGTAGATCAATATATCATATATCTGTGGACATCAATATATCAAATATCTGTGTATATCAATACTATGTTGGATATATGTATATCAAGATATCAGATATATGTGTATATCTATATATGAGATATATGTATATATATGTATCAGATATCTGTTTATGAATGTATTCCTTATCACTGGTATGATTATGCAGACTTGAGTATTAGTGTGTGCTATAAAGGGTGTTTAATATCAATACGCACAGGAGAAAATCTGCCTCTGTACTTCATTTGGTAGAGTGCCAGACTGGTTATCTGGAGGTCGTAGGTTTGGGTTCCGCCTGGGGCAAGGCTTTTAACGCGCATCTATTTGATTATTTAGAGAACTACCGTGGCTATCCTCCCCCGTGCTTTTGCAAATTTAAGGAAACATATTTGATTTAAGTGCACTTAATAGGATTCTGTATGGTGGTAAAATATTAGGTGAAGCTTCGGTCAGTAAATGGTTAAAATGAAGATGAACGGCACAGGTTTACGTGAATATTTGCTTGTCATGTTCGAAATGTTTGACTTTAGTTCCCAATTTACAACAGGCATGAGGAGGTCTTTAAGACAGGGACATGGTTTAAACACAATACAGGGACGAGGTTTGAACAATACAGGAATAAGGTTTAGACAGAATACAGGGACAAGGTTTAGACAGAATACATGGACAAGGTTTAGACAGAATACAGGGACAAGGTTTAGACAGAATACATGGACAAGGTTTACACAATACGGGGACAAGATTTAGACAGAATACAGGGACAAGGTTTAGACAGAATATATGGACACGGTTTAGACAGAATACAGGGACAAGGTTTAGACAGAATACAGGGACATGGTTTAGACAGAATACATGGACAAGGTTTAGACAGAATACAGGGACAAGGTTTAGACAATGCGGGGTGAAGGTTTAGACGGAATACATGGACATGGTTTAGACAGAATATAGGGACAAGGTTTAGACAGAATACAGGGACAAGGTTTAGACAATGCGGGGTGAAGGTTTAGACGGAATACATGGACAAGGTTTAGACAGAATACAGGGACAAGATTTAGACAGAATGCATGGACAAGGTTTAGACAGAATGCATGGACAAGGTTTAGACAGAATAGGGACAAGGTTTAGACAGAATACATGGACAAGGTTTAGACAGAATACATGGACAAGGTTTAGACAATACGGGGACAAGGTTTAGACAGAATAGGGACAAGGTTTAGACAATACGGGGACAAGGTTTAGACAGAATAGGGACAAGGTTTAGACAGAATACATGGACACGGTTTAGACAGAATACAGAGACAAGGTTTAGACGGAATACAGGGACACGGTTTAGACAGAATACATGGACACGGTTTAGACAGAATACAGGGACATGGTTTAGACAGAATGCAGTTACATGGTTTAGACAGAATACAGGGACACGGTTTAGACAGAATACATGGACACGGTTTAGACAGAATACATGGACAAGGTTCAGACAGAATAAGGTTTAGACAGAATACAGGGACAAGGTTTAGATAGAATAAGGTTAAGACAGAATACAGGGACAAGGTTTAGAGAGAATACAGAGACATGGTTTAGACAGATTACAAGGAAACGGTTTATACAGAATACACAGACAAGGTTTAGACAGAATAAGTTGAGAAAAACCCCTAAACCGTGCTGTCGTTTGTTGTATTTTTGTCTTAACCTGTAACATGGCATCACACACAGATACATACGTGAAACTGACGATGATGTCGGCCACCGGGCATGAACTATACCGAAGCAAGACATCCGTGAGACGAGGACAGCCCAACCCTCTGTTTAAGGAAATGTTCATGTTTCAAATCGCCAAATTCCAATTACACGAAGTCACGCTTCTCGTGTCCGTATACTGCAAGCGGAGCATGAAGAAAAAGGATATGATTGGCTGGTTCTCTCTAGGTAACATCCTCATTCCTCATTATGAAAGATATGATTGGCTGGTTCTCTCTAGGTAACATCCTCATTCCTCATTATGAAGGATATGATTGGCTGGTTCTCTCTAGGTAACATCCTCATTCCTCATTATGAAGGATATGATTGGCTGGTTCTCTCTACGTAACATCCTCATTCCTCATTATGAAGGATATGATTGGCTGGTTCTCTCTACGTAACATCCTTATTCCTCATTACAACCATTCTGCCATCCCTGGCATTTGTTTTTATCATTAATTAATTTGATCTGCTCAACGGAGCTTTGAAGTTTGGTATTTACAAAATGTCCCCAAAGTTCATTAAAATAGATGTACATGGGAGTAAAATACCAATTTCTCGTATGAGAGATGTCAGTTCGCTATCAATTAATTGCTAGAAATTTTGTTGTTTCTAGCAAAACTATTCAAATATCTTGTATTAATTTGATAAAAACACCTCATAAATAAGGTCAAACATGAGATAACTATCATTAGTAATGGCGTGATTTTATTCATCTAGAGGCAAACACATCAGGGTCTTTTACTATATTACTCTATACTGTATAGAATTAAAGCTATCGGGTTTTTGAAGTCGCAGTTTTCATGATATTCTAAATTTGCGACAATTTACAGAATTAATAAAATCAAATTAGTCTTGTTATTTGGAGATTTGTAAAATTAAAATTATAAGGAAATGGCCTATTGAATAAAATTGCTAATGCAATATACATGCTTTTTCACTTCTATACATAATTGAATCATCACCTTACAATCAATCTTCCTACTAGTGAACTATCTCAAGTGTAAACTATAAAAAAATCAAAAACTCAGCCACCTGTTTGATCTCTAGAACAGCTATTCAGCAACACATAAGCCCCATTCTCGACCACTTTTATTGGCTACTTGTGAAATTCCACATTATCCTTGAACTATTATTTCCCGCTCACAAATGTATTTATGGTACAGCGCCAATATACGTACTTAAAGACATCATGTCACTTCACCACTCTGTGAGACCCACGAGACAATCAAAGACCATTTCGCTTGTTTTACCCAAAACACAGTTATGCATATTCTACCCCGATCCGTTCAACCTTCTAGCACCCCCCGCCCTCCACCCTCACATTCATTCTTCCACCAACTTCACGTAATTCAAAACACTTGTTCAATCTCCATCAACTCCTTATTCCAGCTTTCAATTAATAATCCACCTCATCAAACAATGACCAAGAGCTATACTCCTGAAAAATACAGCATTATTATGTTACTATATTTGTTTTGCATTCATTTGCTTTGCATTCATTTGCTTTTGACATTCATTGTTTCAATCATGTCCTGCGTTCCTCGTGTATATTTCCACCATAATAATTCTAAATAATTATAAAATGTATCCTACCACCATAATACGGTAATTGTAAATAATTATAATAGTAGCAGCAATGAAAATAATACTTTGGTTTATCATTTCAGTGGTTATAGAGGATGTGTGATACCAGTAACAATTTAAATTAAATTCTTAAAAATATTTTCTTACAATCAATTAACCATCAACCATGTCCCTCTATCCATACTATAGTTGTACACTGGTCCTCTATTTTGTACCTTGTCAACTTATCCTG
The DNA here is from genome assembly GCA_011762755.2 of Epimenia babai. Classification (NCBI taxonomy): domain Eukaryota; kingdom Metazoa; phylum Mollusca; class Solenogastres; order Cavibelonia; family Epimeniidae; genus Epimenia; species Epimenia babai. Next base: position 5,915 of record WURV02225813.1, on the reverse strand, counting down.
CTTTCTGCCACTCAACTTTAGCCAACCAATTCAGCTTTAATATTGCCATTCTTATCTGTCTATATCTACAGTACGTTTTACTCACTATGCTTCCCTTATGCTGTTCATGTGTGTTCAGTGTGATTACTGTCTGATTATGGTCTAGTATACAATGTGTATGCCACTTCTACCCTTATTGCTCCTGATGAAGTGTATTTGATATAATATGTCAACTCGCCTTAATATTATTTAAGTTAAAAAAGCATCCTCCTTTCATTGTCATGTATACTGTACATCTTTTTTTCAGTCACTTCCTGGTACTATGGATATTGTCTACGAGATAATTTGATTTTTATTCTTAATGATGCCAATCTCGCTATTTTCACCACTTCACCGATGCTTACGTTATTTTGTCCAATGAAATTGAGTGGAATGAATTTTATAAGATTAATGAGTACATTTAAACCTAGCAATCGAACAGGTTTTCCACGAGTAAAAACTCATCTAAATGATTCAGATCATTTTATCTGTCTGCATAAAAAATTACCTACTGGGTGTTTTTCAGAAATTGCCCGCGATATCGATGCGTTATATTTTCCAATTGTTTAGGACGAAACAGCAGTGGTGAGGAGGAGCAAGCTCATTGGACAGAAATGTGCGAGAACCAAGGTCAGCAGATCTGTCGGTGGCACATCCTCGTGGAATCGTGAGGCATTCATCCGCTTTCAGCCAGGACGAACACGGGAAAAAACAGACGAACACGGAAAAATACCATCGGACAGACGGACGCGGCGGATCAATACAAGCGACTATCGGTCCGTGTGGCGACATGGAGACCGATGATTAAACCTTCGCCGTGGTGACCGCCAAAGCGCCATCTACATTTTACAATCAATCTCCCGAAGACCGAAATCAACCTCCAATTAAGGCGCCTTGTTAACCTAGTTAAGATGGATATAGATTAAGTGTCGCCAGTATTTAATTTTCTTTACAGATCATCACAGACATATACGTATATAAATATATGATACACGGATCAATATTACATTAATATATATATATATATATATATATATGGATGAAGCACCCTATGGGTATTATTTATAAAAGATTTCACAGTAATTCGCACGTGTCAGATATGTGGGTGACTTTTATGGGAGAGAAGAAAGAGGGGAGACTCTTCCACAAGCATCAGATGTATCCATACACTGTAAGCTACACATAGTTAAATTATCCCAGAAACCATTACAATTGTGGCCACAGTTCACAGTTTTCGCCTATAAGGTGTGTTGTTACAGCTTATCTGTCTTCAAGACGATTGTGGAGACGGAGTTAGTTATGGAGAGACATCATCTTATCCATCCACGAATTGTATACACCACTGACCACAAGACCATCCTTTTCGTAAAAAAATATCTTAAGCATATGAGAACCAAAAGTCATGAACAAGAACCTAGGTAAAAACTCTTTGTCACTGGTTAGGTATACTACACCTTTAAAAAGAAGCATCATTCGAGACTAATGTGTTTATTGTTTATTTTAATTTATTAGTCTCAAATTAAACTAGCTTTAATTTTCATTCCATACATATACTGATAGATGAGAGAGCTACTAAGCGAGTGGTCATATCTATAATATGTACAAATTGCATTTTGTATATAAAAATTAGTTAATGTACATTTTATATTTTAAAATATTACAATGCTATGCTAGCTGTAATAAAATTACGATATCAGTTTGTCCCGAAACTGAAAAATGCATGTTTTAAAATGCCACTTTTTTCAACTATGTATGAACAACTTCGGGTGCTCTTTTATAAATTTTTGATTTGAAAAAAATTTTTTTCACGTGTCGCTTGCTACTTTTTTCTGGAGAAATTTTCTCCGTAAAAATCCTGGTTCTATACTTGTACAAATAAAATAGAAGTCGATTGAAATTTGTTGGTAAAAATTTAAATTACTGTGATGCAGTCTGCAATAACAAGGGCCTCATTAAAAACAGTGGGATATAATAGATTTACAACCTTTATCGCCATAAGTTATTTTCGTTTCAAACTAATGAATCTTGACAATATCTCTTTATTTATTTGCACCTTTAAATCTGCAATGCTTCTGTAATAGAAGCATCAAGTGGTTAAACTTGTGATTTTTTCCCAAAAGTTTAATCACTATGATAGATTTTATCGATTCACTAAACTGTGTGACCTTTTGCACTACAAAATCAACCCATGATATCATAGTTAATGTCTATTTCTTTTTACCTTCCTTCTGATATCACACTATATCAAGTACTTCTATTCTTACTAGGAAAATATATCACTACATATCTAATAATCTCTTGATAGTTCTCGCTTAACTCCTCTAACTTCCCTTATCAATATCACTTCAGGAGGGTGATGACAATAGTAATATTATTTATTTATTTATTTATTATTTTATTGGTTGCTTGATAGATTGATTTATTCATTCATTGAGTCTTTCCTCCGTTCATTCATTTATTCATTCATTAATTTATTAATTGATGAAATACATGATTATTTACAAGTATATAAACAGAGATTACAATCATGTTACAAAACACAATTCCAGTGACACATGGAAAAAAGCTACAAAGATTTCATACTGATATTTATACAGTAATAAGATGCAAAGAGAACATTAAGAATATTTTTTTATTGGAAGGAGGTACTAGGATGACCAAAAGGCTTTTAGTTCTACCCCCAAATTTTACATAGAAGATTGTTATTAACATGATCGTGCAGTAGGTATATAAAAAAGATGATTTTAAAATGACTGATGGAGCTATACCAAATGTTAGTGGGATGTGATAATATCTACTGTAGCTGTTGACCATTAGAAGGTGCTGCTTGCATTTGGCTGATGGATTATTAATTTTATCTTTCAGCTATTATTGTACAGTTGCTTCCTCTAATGTGAATAACATGATGACATTGCCTGTGGGGAGGATAGTGGCTAGGATGTGGACGGTTTGATCAGATATCAGCTGCTGATACAGGGGAAGATCGTATTTACAGTCGGGGGGGGGGGGGAATCAGTTGTGATAAGTTGAGGGAGACCACATTACCAGTTGGAAGCTAGATGAGGTGGTGTGCAGATGAAAATGATATTGCCAGTTTGAGGATAGCAGATGTGAAGAGAGCGAAACATATATCAGAGGATGATTTGAGGTGTGTTGTATAAGGAAAGATCACATGCGCAGTAGGAAAACAGAAGCAGTTACATGCAAAGGGAGAACATACTATGAGTGGTCAGAAACGTCTTTCCCCATAAATGCTTAACAAGCCATACCGTAGTTTTCTGTAAAAATCCGGGTGCTAAAATTGATGAAATAAACTCTAGCAAATTCATGGTTCGAAGTATACTGCCAAAACGCAATATTTAAAGACAATTAAATTTTGTACTAATAGTAATTGATACAAAATTTACTTGTCCTTCAAAAAACTAAATGAATAACCATGATTAGTGTGTTATTGTTAGTACAGTGTAGTGTATGGAGGTGTTTTACTGACTACATCATACGTATGTATTGTATAGTAATTAATGTGTTATAATGTTATAATTTGTTAGACTAACAGTGATATGTACAATAACTGTAGATGCATCAACTGTTATATGTATTCCTTTATAACTGTTTTATTATAATTTTGTAATGAAAGTTTTTTATCCATGATTATTAAAAGGCTAAAATTGTCGTGAGAAATTACGTTTGTCTTTAACAAATTGTAAAAATATTTCGCAATGTATGTATGTATGTAAATTTTTGTTACGTTTTCCTGAGTTAAAACAAATTTCTCACATTACTCAGTGAAATTGGTATTACTTGTGATTTTGGCCGGGAAAAACACCAAATAAAAAAAACGAAATGCAATAATTTTAAAATTGAACCCATCACCCTCTTCATCAAGTGCTCATTTTGTTTGGATATATCGACAAGTGTGGAAGACAGTCAAGACACGCACACCTTCACCTACATTCAGTATTTTTTAGTCACTTTCAGTGAAAGTTTGAACGTTGAAGATACTCTTGCGGAGAAGCATAACCTGATATCTGACATGGGTTAAAATAAATTGAGATTTCAACAGGAATCTTGATACTATAGCATACATCGGCATTTAATATTCCAGCAACTATGTTTACAGTCTACATTAGCCTACCTGACACACTTTTTTCACAAGGTAGTGCATATTATGTATGATTATTTAAGCAGTAGTTAGATCGTTAGAGTAGACCCTGTTATCTGTCACCTATCTATCCTGGATTACCATCACAAAGCAAAGTAAACAGGCCAGGAAAAACCCATGTACATAAAAAATATCTATGTACAACAGGTAATTGCTCATAGTGCATACGCACTAATTATTTAGAAAGGATCTTTTAAGTCTTTGCTAAGAAAACGGGTGTACGTCTTAAAAAGTTATATTTGTTAGAGCAAATGTTGTGTTACAAGAAATGCTTTATTATTGCGAAATCTGATTGCTCTATCGTCATTTATTGAAATTTGTAATCAAGTTTAAAACGTTCTATATATTACGAGATAGATGTACGAAACTTGTGAATAACATTAAGAATGCTGTTTGCGCTGAATATTAGTGTACATGTATTCAGAATAACATTACAGACATCAAAAGTGAATATCTAAAGGGAGGTAAACAATACGTATTTCTCAGTGTGATAGTGATATTTTTTGGTATTTTAGAATGAATATATTATAGCTTTGGGAGATGCGTGATAAATAATATAAACCAGACTTATACATTTACTCTTGAAAATTATTCTAAACTAATAACAATATTCTTATTATTATTATTATTATATTAACTGTATATTGATATAACAAGACTGTAATATTACATTCATCTTAAATAAAGTATCTAATATAATAAATGTGTATTCTTGTTTGGATGTTTTGTGCTTGTTATCAAACTCATCCTATAGTTTCGAAGATTGACCCCTTATGACCCCTTATCCGGATATCCTGAGAGACTACATCAGGTTAGGGATCTACCAAGCAACAGAAATTCATTAGGACAACACATGAAACTTTGGAAATACTTTCATACTACATTGTGTTGTATCCCTTTACCTCACATTCATCTACTGTAAACAAGTACATTCATTTATCGTGAGTTCTCCGTTCATGGTCATGCACTGTAAAATTTAAATTAATGACAATTTGTGTATGCACTTTACATTTTACTGGATAACTTCTTAACCAAAAAACTGACAGTGAAAACACAATATCAGTAGAAACGCATAGACCAATCGTCCAAGGCATTAATGACATTAATTTTAAGTGTGATTTTTGTTGTACCAAAAGAGCAATTAGTGAGTCTTAAGTGTAACCTTGGTTGTACAAACAGCACTCAAACAGTCTTAGTGTGTGACCTTTGCTGTACCAAGGGTAGTTAACCAGGTAAGTGTGACCTTTGTTTTACCAAGAGCAGTTAATCAGTCTAAGTGTGACCTTGGTCATACCAAGAGCAGTTGTGTGTGTGACCTTGGGTGTTCCAAGAAATCTCAGCCTATCAGTCAAAATTAATACAACCCCTATTCTCCTATTATTACCACATACAGTAGTCAGCATCAATACAGACAGTGACTTAAATTGTATCAAATTGATGCATGACTTGTTGTTATGCTATCGTTAGATTGTTAATATATAGATTATTCATAGATTTTATTGGTCAAAATTACCTAGTTATGGTGAAACTATTAAATTGTGTTTGTCAACAATCACACACCTAGATGTAAAAAGAGGTTGAGATGTGATGAAATAAAATGAATATTAAACTTGTGATTCTTTCTTCTGCTGTGTTCATTACTTTGGAAAAGTATGCAAGATTACTTACGTAATAGCCAAACTATCTTCCCCGGTGGAATGATCTGCATAAGTACGGTGGTCAGGGTAGAGAAAGC
>WURV02225802.1:0-10216 GCA_011762755.2 Epimenia babai | reverse complement strand
TATACATCATATACTGAAGACAACTCACATGTCCGCCCAGCCATTCTCCCCAATCACATCAATAGCCTTGTCATACTGACCCGCTGATATATATACATCATATACTGAAGACAACTCACATGTCCGCCCAGCCATTCTCCCCAATCACATCAATAGCCTTGTCATACTGACCCGCTGATATATATACATCATATACTGAAGACAACTCACATGTCCGCCCAGCCATTCTCCCCAATCACATCAATAGCCTTGTCATACTCCCCCGCTGATATATACATCTGTGCTGCTGTTTTGGGTTCATTGCTGCTCTTTGCCCATTCTGCTTGCTTCGTGATCAATTTCTTCTTGTCCAGGGGGTCACCCGACCCCACAAACTCCTGGAACAGACCAGGGTTTTGTCTGCTAATCTGTCTCCCCCATATACAACATAGAAACGTTTCGTCTACTCATGCCTGAACAGACCGTATGGGAAGGTGGTGTGAAGTCTTCATCCCTCTGACCTCATCCGTTCGAGTGTCTGCTGACCGTTTTAATGAGTCACGACATCTTAAATCTTCATTATCTCAATGTTTATGATTATCACCTACTACCTGGTAGTGTTGATACAGGTACTCAGGTACCCGGGCACTACTCAAACTAATTTTGTCCGATACTCAGGTAATACGGGTATTTGAATGTATCACTGTTTTGCCAGAACTAACATTGAACTATCAGGGAAAATATTGTTAAATGACTTCAATAACCACAAAGCAATGAAAAATCTGTATCAAAGTAAAGCAATCAACCCCTCATAATTACGTTGTCAATTGTACATGTCGATTATAAAAAATAACGTACGTTACAAAATGAAATGACGTGTTGACACTACGATAATTTCGATGATTTTAACAGTTGCTAGGTAAGGGAGATTAACAGTTCACGTCATGGTACGTCCAAATTTCCATAACACCTAGAAACTTCCGTTAGCTTACAAATACGCATTCTTTTTTTTAGCTAACTAATTCATTATTTGATTACTGATTAATAGTGCATAACAAATTTTTTTCAATCACAATCTGAGCTTGCACAAATATTACAGTCCATCTTTATTAGCACTCACTACAACGGTCTTTGACCTGAACAGCTAATCAACAAAGATGGCGACTACCAATGCTCCTGTCAATCAAATGGGTTTTCGACAAAACTATTCAGATTTATTCTATTTATATTTATTTAATATTTATTTATATTCAAATTGAGAAATATTATATGAAAAATGAAAACAACACAATTTATAGAAAAGGAGTATATTTTTTCTGTATATCAAGAAGGTGTTGAATTAAGTTACAATAAAGAAAGTTGGGCGTATTAGGAAGCCGTTTTTGAAAGCTATTTGACATGTCTACATTTCATGACGAGTACTCGGGTACCCGCTCGTGATCGGTCCACGAGTACCCGGGTATCACTATCAGTACTCGTTACAACACTAATTACAGGTATGTGTGGATCGATAGATGCTGGGATCGCAAGTATGTGTGGATCGATAGATGCTGGGATCGCAAGTATATGTGGATCGATAGATGCTGGGATCGCAAGTATATGTGGATCGATAGATGCTGGGATCACAGGTATGTATGGATCAATAGATGCTGGGATCAAAGGCATATGGGGATCGATAGCACTTGGGATGAGGGTAAGGCCATCAATGGATCACTACAAAGCTGTTAAGATTGTTATTAAGACTGTTGCAACGATATCATTGACCACTGATTATGATAACATTAAAGGGGGCAGGCACTGTGGTTCTCTAAGTAACTGAAGAGAAATGTATTGAAAAAAACCTTTTACCTCTTTACGATTTCCAGGTCACTGGTCTGGTGCTATACCAGACTGTAGCTTATGGCTCCCCTATCAAAGGTTACATTGATATAGCGAACAGCTTAGCTATATCAGCCATGCAATACAGTCTACCAAGCTTTTTACAGATCGCTAGCATAGTATGCAGACTTGAAATACCAATGTGTTCTCAAAACGTATATCGATGGAAATGTGTAACTGAGTTGGTAGAGCACTAGACCCGTTACCTGTGTATCGTGGGTTTGAGTCCCACTAGGAGTATACGATTATTTTGTGCATGTCTCTCCAGTGGATTATGATGTGCAGAATCGACACAATTCAAAGTACTAATACAAACCAGAGACTAACATACGTCAATTCATGATTTATGATCTAGCCAGACCGATATATGAGACCCACCATATCGAAATGAGTCTACAGTCACGATTCCCATACTGGGTAAATAGCGTTATAAAGTCGAGAAATTCAATTTTGGGTATTTAGTATTTTCGAATACTATGGATATTATTCTATCCATAAAAATAATAACACACAATATTATTAACAGAAAAATTGTATTTTGAATCATTTAAACTCACGTATAGTATTCTTTCTTAATGAACACATTTAGGTAATTATCAATATCTCTGGAAGTAATTGAGGTATTATCATGATTTTGGTATCATTGGATTCCTTACAGGTTGTTGTATTAGATAGAGTAAAAATATGAAAAATGTAAGATTCCGACTTAAGACTCATTTTGGCATGTTGAGTCGCATATTTTGATCTAGCCAGTCTGATATACTTTGATCTAGCCAGTCTGATATACTTTGATATATCAAAAAGAAACTGTGGTGTATATAAATAAGAGTCGTGTCCTACAGCCAAGTACAGTACCGTTAGTTTTTGCGTATCACCTGACGACATTGTCGACCGTCGCATCAACGTCCGGTAAGGAATCCGGACTGAGGGACGGTGATGTGAGGACAGTGTGGGTAGTGGCTGGATCTGTGCTGGTCTGTTCGCTACAGTAGCGCGTTATCGCCGCGGGTATCATGGGAGTTTCTCCCTGCGTGTCCTCCGTCAACACGTGCCCTTAATGCAAATAAAAGGTAGTGCCCTTAATGCAAATAAAAGGTAGTGCCCTTAATGCAAATGAAAGGTAGTGCCCTTAATTCAAATAAAGGTAGTCCCTTGATGCAAATAAAGGTAGTACCTTAAATGGAAAAAGGTAGTGCCTTTAATGCAAAAAGGTAGTACCCTTAATACAAATAAAGGTAGTGCCCTTAATGCAAATACAAGGTAGTGCCCTTAATGCAAATAAAGGTAGTTCCTTTAATGCAAATAAAGGTAATGCCCTTAATGAAAATAAAGGTAGTGCCCTTAATGGAAATAAAAGGTAGTGCCCTTAATGCAAATAACAGGTAGTGCCCCTTATGCAAATAAAAGGTAAAGTACAACATTTATAGACTGCAAGTGTCGGTCAATAAAGGCTCTCAGATGCGGTTTACAATTAAATATTTTCACAGCTGTTCAGCGCAGATACAATACCTTCAACACAGTATTGGATGTTATCGAGCTTCTACCCATTTTGGAGACAGGTTTACTCCAGCAATCCGGGGCTCAGGATCTTACTTGCTCAGGATCATGACAGAAAAGTTGACTGGTGGGAGGTTTCGCACCAGCAACCTTTCAGTTATGAGTCCCGTGCTCCTACTACATCCTACTACTGCATCCACTACCAACTTATACTAACGATAAGCAATAAAGCTAATGCAATGGTATCTTGATTGTTATAAAAGATACTCTCACTGTCCGAAAGATGCCCAAGACTATTTCAATCGCCGTTATTCCTCTTTAAAAAATGACAGAACGAGCAATTAAAATATACAGATGTGTTTCAATAATGAGTCACCGAATCTCTGCGGAGAACTCAAAAGGTACAAAAGGTAGATTACCTGCTATGAGAATAAGCCAGTGCAGATCATCATAAAGAGCGTCGAGGGATATGCGGAGTTGTGGTTCTTTTCCGAGCCGCTGTAAATGGTCATCCAAGCTTGATATTCTCTCTTCCATCAACCTATCATATTTATACATTACGGGATGATATGAGAATATATTACTCAAAAATACTACACCCAGAGATTATCTTGATTTAGATTACGTAGCATTACCTGTATTACCTGTAATCGTGTTTCTCTATGAACTGTATACCTTTAATGTGGTTTGAAGGGAGATATCAGACATGTACTAAATTTATGATTGACATCCATTAGTACTGGTTTTCACATTATATCATAAACCCAGAATTTTAAAAATTACATTGTGACCAATAATTTGGTCGTAAACTTTCATTACAGACCTCTAACTATTGTGTTTTAAATTACACTAAAGATCTGTAATTAATTTTTTTTTTATTATACTATGTCACTGACTCACTGCTATTGTTTTATTTCAAGTTACAAGATATAGTATATACCTATGATTATTCGATATTAAATTTGATTACAAACCATATTTTGTTCGCTGGTATATTATACGTTTGACACAGCACAGCATTTTTCCATTATAGTCTTTAAATAAACAAAATACAATTATTAGGTAATTTAACTGCAATTTACGTATTTTTATATATAGTGAAGTATGCTTCATCAGCTAATTAATGCAAATATATTTATCATGTTCAATATACATTTATATATAATATATACATACAGTACTGTGCAATAGTCTTGGGACACCCACTAAATTTCAAATATTTGTTATTTTTATATGTAGGAGCAATTATTTGGCATTATCTTATCTGCAGACTCTGCATTTGAAATGAAATGAAACTTATTGATTTATAGTGCCTCTCATAATGTGCATTGTCAGTGACACTTAACAATAAATTGTGGTCATGAAAAGTGTTAAATGTGGAGAGTAGATAAAACAAACTACGAAAAGCAGTAAAGGAGACTACCATGATATGAGTACAGATTTAAAAAATGTAAATTATTAATTTGAAATGCACCGAAATAAACATTTTGTAGAGGAACGATAAAATTATGAGATAGAAGAATAACCTAAATAAAATGCTTTGGTAAAAAGGTAAGACTTGAGCTTGTTCTTGAATAAATTATGTGATGATATAACTCTGATATCTGCAGGCAGGCTGTTGCATCATTTGGGTCCCATTACATGAAATGTGCGTTCACCGAATCGTTTTCGTTTGTATCGTGGAACAACAAGTGTTAAAATGGATGATTGACGAGTATTACAGGATGACTTTTTGGTTGTGATGAGGTAGGAGAGATAGGTTCGTGCTAGGTTATAAAGACATTTATACATAAGAAGAATAATCTAAAACTGAATATGATAGTGTACCGGAAGCCAATGAAGTGATATGAGAGATGGTGTGATATGCATTCGTGTCGGAATTTTACGTAGAATTCTAGCAGCGGCATTTTGAAGTCTTTGAAGGCGTGATGTCTGAGAAACGGGAAGACCAATAAGAAGAGAGATGAGAATAGTAGATGATTTAAAGTGCAAGGAAATAGGAGGGACAGGTGATCGACAATAAGGAGAGCAGATGCATAGAAATTCAGTTTTAGAAGAGTTCAACTGGAGCTTGTTTCTCGCCATTCAATCAGAAAGGTCGACCAGACACCTCTCAACGCGGCTGATGGCAGAAGACGACTCACCCGGATCATCCGCGTTGACAGGAAGCCAAAGCTGAGTGTCGTCAGCATAAAGGTGACAGCTAAGGCCGTGAGATGATATAAGATCATAAAGAGTGGTAGTATAGCAGATGGATAAAATGGGTCCCAATACACTTCCTTGCGGGACACCGTAAAGGAGAGGAAGAGGTTCAGAACTATTATTGCCAGCACTGACGACAAATGACCGATGGCTAAGCTAAGACTGTATCCACTCAAGGACAGTGCCCTTGATACCGAATAAATACAAAAGACGAGAGAAGAGAATGGAGTGGTCGATAGTATCAAAGGCAGCAGATAAATCGAGCAGAAGAAGGACCGTTTTACCAGTCAAGACTAGACAGTATATCACTCGAGACTGAGAGAAAAACGGTCTCAACACTATGCTTGGCTTGATAAGCGGACTGGATCGACGGTAGCAATAAGTTCTAAGTGAGATGATCGATAAGTTGCTTATAAACTACACGCTCGAGCCATTTAGAGAGAATCACAAGATTAGAGACTGGCCTATAATTCTTGAGAACGTTTTTGTCAAGAGATGATTTTTTCAATAAAGGACGAATGGTGGTGCATTTAAAGTCGTCGCGAAAGCAGCCAGAGCTAAGCGACAGATTAAACAACAGGACGAGGTATGGAATAATAGATGGAAAAGAAGGAAGAAGAATGCGCTTTGGGAGAATGTCAATAGACGAGGTCTTAATTGGCTTTTCATGAATGATATTCTTCAGTGATTCATGTGTGCGAGGTACAAACTTATTGAGCACGGTGCATTGTGAATCCAGGATCTTAGTTTAAGAAATTGGCTCAGGCAGGATTGGGCCGCAAATTGGCGTAAGGGACTGGGATAGAGATGAAATACTAATATAAATTAACAAGTATAGTCTATTAGCTAATAAATATGCCATTAATAGTCGGTGTCACCGTACTTTTTTGAGTAATTTGGAAACAATAAAGTTGATATGTAATGCTTAACTCCAACTTAAATAATATTTTATTTATTCATTTTATTTAACAAAACAGTGATATTTACACAGCACATGCGCGATAGATAAATATATAATGAGATAATAGCCACTATATCTTAACATGTAGTGTATGAGATTGTTATGTTTTAATTTCTTATGTTGAATTAAAACTAACACCAAAATACACAGGAAAAAGTACGACTCAGTGCGAGTACTCTATCTTTAATTATAATCACAAAGTAATAACAATCTCGGCTTACTTTAAAACTTTAACACAAGCAGTTACTGTAACATACTGGATTTAACCGGTTACAATTAAATTCAATTCAGTTTATTCGAAAATAAACCGTACGACTATACGAATATTAACGCAGGAACAGATAATATGAGCACGGTTATGTTTTAATTTCTTATGTTGAATTAAAACTTTATGTTGAATTAAAACTAACACAAAATTTACTGAACATGTACGATTCGGTGTGAGTATTCTATCTTTAATTATAATCACAAAGTAATAACAATCTCACCTTATTAATAACACTCTAACACTAGCAGTTATTAACGGTTATACGTAATTGGAACCTAATCAATACAGTCTTATTCTATCGTCTAAATCACGATGTTAATTTTATGACTTGTATGATAATAGGAACACTTTAATTTGAGACACCGGCTTTTTATAAGCTACGGGACAGACTCATCGAACAAATAGAATATTCGACATGACGCAATAGTTAGAGTAAACAACATCGAGCCAGTCGATGTCAATGTGGGCGTGGAGCGACGTGATTGACACGTTCGCTAACACTCGAAAGAATTCTTCGTTCGGGACGAGAATATTCCTAACCGGTTAAATCCAGTATGTTACATACATAATGCCAACAAATTGCTGCATTTTATCGTATTTAAGTCATCATTCAAGTATTCATATTATATATATTTTTTTTATCGTGTGAAGCGCAACTGACAGCATATTTCTGCTGATGGCTGCGCTCTATAAAATACTTTTACATTTACATAACTGTCTTTGTTCATTACACAAGTTAACTGCTTGTCTAGGAAAATCCTATTTGTTGTGACATTTCTTGAAACGTAAAGTCATACCTATCATTTAGAAATTTTGGAAAATACGTCACTTACTAACCGATAACTCGGCTTGCATGTTCCACCTTTTCCTAATACGCCCTTGTCTAGAATACGCTTCCCCGTTCTTTTTAACATGTCGGCCCGTAATACTCTCGAAATTCCTCAAAAATAAATGTTTCCGCATAGGAACAAATTCTCACCCAGGAACTTCAGCATGTCAACTACATAAACAAACTAATATTCCACCCCTCGAAAGCCGCCGCACATACTATTATCTTATAGAAATTGTGGTAATATTGGTCCATGCTTGGCCCGTATATAAGTGCGACAAATCGATTAAGTCAGAACGACATAAAAAGATGGCCGAAATACCGATTTCCAATATTGTCATCCCTGTGTATTCCGTATGATACAATAAAACTTATAAATTATTATAAAACATCAGCCCACAGCTTGAAAGTAATGTGATAAACAAATTCTAATGTAATTACCGTCTCAGATCTAGAACCACATCGATCTCGAACTACCTCGCATAAACAAGAGTGTAAGCCAACGTGCGTTTCCATAACTAGGGCTCACCTGAAAAAAGAGAGAAAAAAGAGGGGGGAGAAAAAAATGGGAGAAAAGAGAAAAGAGGGAAAAAAGAGACAAGAGGGAAAAAGAGAGAAAAAGAGAGAGAAGAGATAAAAAGGGGATAACAAGAGGCCAAAGAGACCCCACAATACCCATTAGGATACTGAAACAAGACAAGAGGCTAAAGAGACCCGACAATACCCATTACGACACTAAAACAAGACTAGAGGCCAAGGAGACCGAGTATACCCACTAAACGTACCCACTACCCACGACACTAAAACAAGAAAATACAGGTCTGTGTGAACCTCTTAAGCTAAATCATTATCGCTAATAGCACGCAGAAATCATTTTATAGTGGAGATTCAATGATTAGTTAACGTCATTGCTCATAATCATTAGCAGATACATACATGTATGAAGTCAATTATAGAATTTTAGTAGCTGTATCAACACGATTGGCTAATTTCAGTTATTACAATTTAAATACAATTCATAAATAGTATCAAGTAAGGTTACTTACTGAATTGGTCCAGTTCTAGCATAAAGATTCCTGACTGCGAGAATTATTCATTGAATTTTACTTATTTATAAAAAGAAATGAGAAAAATGTATCCTACTCCTGTATTGCACATCTATGGGGCTCTTGCACGATACAAACTAGGCTGTATTAGGCTACTGCTAGCATACATCGCACGGTGGGGTATCTACAAGAGTGCGGAATGAATGCTTTACATTTGAATAATGCCGGCTGTGTTAAATCCAAACTACTGTACATATAAGATACATATAATACAGCTGAATTACATACTTAAGACACTTACTTTTAAAATAGGCCAAAGGGATGTGACAATACCCATTACAATACTGAAACAAGACAAGAAGCCAATAAGGCCCGACAATACCCAGTACAATACAGAAACAAGACAAGAGGCCAAAGAGACCCGACAATACCCATTACGTTACCGAAACAAGCCAAGACGCCAAAGAGCGATACTACAAGACAAGAGGCCAGAGACTCGACAATACTAAAGCGGTTTTTGAGACTTTTTGGAATTTTCAAAGAAAAAATACAAACATTGGCAAAAGTTACTTCCTAGCTGCAATGACGATACCATCAACAAATCTAGAAGAGACCACCCCAAGGACAATATCTGCCATACAACAGACCTCTGCGAAAAGCGGTTCTTAAGATCTAAGAAAAATTGGCATAAGTTACTTCCCCTAGCTGCGATGACGATACCACGAAAAAATCTAGAATCCCTAGGACAATATCTGCCAAATGGCAGACATCAGCGATAAGCGGTTTATGAGAAGATTTTTAAGAAAAAAGACGGACGGATCGACGGACGGATGGATGGATGGACGACGGACGAACTCCGATCAGAAAAGCTCACCGAGCATAAGCTAGGTGACAATGATGATGATGATGATAACAATGATAATGATAACGACGATGATAATAATGATAACGACCCCAACGCCAGCACCAACAAATTGACGAGTGAGGATTGAGGACGAGTGAGGACGATTGATAATTGATAACGATAATAATAATAACAATAATAATCATAACGACGACCCCGATGCCAGCATCAAAAAATTGACGAGTGAGGACGATAGAGGATTGATAGCGTAAATTATAATAACGATTAACATACATGCATACATACCTGCCGACCCAGACCAACCTGCCAACCAGCACACCCACCACCGCCACCAACATCATCAAATTGTCTCTAATATTTCACGAAGATTACGAGGATTTTCTGGAATTTTTTTCACCTTTTTAGCTGTTTGGTGTGTCCACTGTATGGATCCTTATCTGTTTAAACACCGCCTTTTATGAGATGATTGATGTTGGTTCCTGCCAGGCAGTGATAGGACGTCATACATGTTACTGATGCAATTTTCTTGCCAAATACTTAAGGGATAACACAGTTTTTGATTTTTCATAAATTTATTATGTGACTTTGTTGGTGAACACTGGATATCACACTGGAAAATACATTTCTGTGCATATTGTAGTATTGTTATCAAATATTTGGGTGATCTCTAGTTAATTTCGAGTATTATATA
>WURV02225791.1:0-10217 GCA_011762755.2 Epimenia babai | reverse complement strand
GTTCGGACCAGCGCGTGGTTCGCAGCTTGGCCAGCTTGGACTTCGTCAACGTCTTGGTTGCCATCGCCGTCGATCGTCGGCTGCTGGCGCTTGGGATCCATCGATTTTGGGGAGGCGGTCACCCGGACGCACACGGACGGGACGAAGCGGACCCAGCTTCGCCAAAATGGTCTGAGTGTTCTAAAGACGCCGAGGTCATGGGGTGCTACTCTCCCGATCTACTCATTAACCCCGATCCCATGAAACGGTCCATCATCCTCGTCCAAGTGCCTGATGGTCACGGCCAGTGGAAGCTCGTCTACGCGACGCTGCTCTCACCGGCCAAAGCGGTCCGGCAGTGGCATGAGCGTGGGGACCTAACGAGCCTGCAAGCGCTCGCTCGCCCTGAACCGGAGCTCGTCCAGGCTCCGCTAGTCCGGGCCTGGACCACCCAGGTGCAGGCCCAGCCCAAGACCTCGCCTTGGTCCCTCCGGCTGCTCAAAGCGAGCCGGCGACTGATCGTCGGCGGCCTGCATGCCCTATTTTGTAGCTCTCTGCGTCCGCTTGCCGGCCCTCGAGGCCAGTCCGGGCGACGCTAGAAGAGTCCCGAGCCCGGCACACGCCGAAGAAGCGCGGCCCAAAGGCCGCGTTTCATTCATGTTGTGCACCGGGCTCACCTCCACCCCCGTGGGTCATCGCAGGTGATGCGTGAAGCCCTCAAAAAGCTGACCGGGTATTGGCAAGGCTCGACCAATCCTCCTTGGTTACGATGACCAGGTCGAGCACCTGGAAACCCAGGGTCTCTCCCATCCGGGCGATCTTCTCGACCACCTCCCGCTCTCCCCGCGTAGCGGCTGAGGTTCCTTCAATGTGATTGAGAACAAGGATGATCGAGCGAACGCGAGGGTCAAGCGCGCCCCGAACGATAACTCGCGGCACGAGGAGCGCGTGCGGGTTCTCGCCGATGCCCACGAGCTCACAATCAACGACCTGCGAGCGCTCGTCGAGTTTCAGGCTCACGACCTTGACTTTATCTTCGTCCTCGAGCCCCCGAAACAGTTTCATGACGTGCTCGGGGTTCTCGACCGTTTGACAGAGCATGTCTTCCTGCGCCCGGAACCACGTCACGCCAGGCCCAGACTCATCAACAGGATAGTCCATAGTGATAGGATTATTGATTAATGATTGACATCACCACTCTAAAGAATAGATGCAGCTCTGACAACTCAAAACCCCCGTGAGCCGGACTTGAGCGGCGCTAAAATCAAGTCCGGCTCACGGGGGGTTGTTGTAGCGGGAGCGATTCACCCGCAGATTCGGCGATCCGGGCCCCCGAGCTTCAGAACATCGCACTTGCCCCTGAGCCGCGAGAGCATCTGGGGGGGATAGTGCGAATTGAGCTGATCCAACGGGTGAGGACCGGCCAGAAGCATGGGCCGATGCATGCGCCAGCGTTCATCAGCCACCTGTGCCAGCAGATCACTGACCCACACGGAGGGCTTCTCGAGGCCCAGGTCGTCCAAGACCAGCAGTTGGACCTGTTTCAGCCGGGTCAGGAAGGCTCGTTGCTTTGCATTGTTGGGACTCCCCACAAGCTGACGCAGGCGGGTTCCCACCGCAGGCACGCTGAGCAGGAGGGTCTCCACCAGATGGGTCTCGATGAGCCGGCGGACCAGGGCCGTGAGCGCATGGGTCTTGCCCACTCCTGTGGGGCCGAACAGGTAGAGCCCTTCGCCCTGGGCCCGGTGCTTGGGCCACCGCATCAGATAGCGCTCCAACACAAGCCGGAACACAGGAGAGTCATCAAAGTCGTCCAGCTGAGCAGAAGCGAAGGGAAGGCCAAGCTCAGAGCGTTCCAGGGCGCGGCGGACCTTGGCCTGAGCCCGTCGTCTTCGGTCGTCGGCTTGCGCGGGCGCCATCGTCCAGGCGTTCTTGCGTTGACGGCCCTGAGGGCAGTGGGGACAGAAGGTCTCCTCACTGTCGCCCAGGCCCACATAGTGCATGCTTCGGGGAAGGGTGTTTGAACCGCCACATTCGCTGCAAAATAACACAGACATCGTTGGGGGGTTATAGAATCGATCCGAAGCGGTCATGGTCGCTGAATCTCTTTGAGCTGATGCAGTCGCTGAAAATGATCATGCATTCGGTAATCCTGGAACGTAGGCCTGAAGCTCAGGACCACCGAACGCGGCTTTTGTCGGTAGGTGCCATACAGGCCGGCGATTTGTGCGTATGAAAAGCCCTTCTTCCAGAGCTCAAAGATACGTGTTCGCTGGGCGGAGGACAGACGGGCAGGTGCGGTCTTGTCCATCGTGGTTTGGGTTAGAAAACTAAAACGGTGGCCACCTCTTCCGAGTCTAAAAAGTGACCCTGAATCGGTCAACGCCATGACGCGCTGAACAGGCCGTTGGGCCTACGGGGTTTCCGCTTGTCTATGCCCTTCCGGCCGGCCAACGCCGGGTGTGTCATGACCAAAACCCAGGGCAGCCTTCGGTCCGTTGTTTTGTCACGACACAGACCTGCCTTGACACCTACACCCGACCGGCGGCACGCTTAGGAGGCGGCGTCTAAACCCAATCAGCTATGAACGATAATCTTGAAGCCCTCCATCGGCGGTTTTTGGGCTGCTGTGCGGTCGAGGAAGGTCTTCGCCCCCGCACTCTCACGCTCATGAAAAGCTGTATGCATACGTTCAAAAATCGAACGGGTGTACGCAACATTTCGCAACTCACCCCCCAACTTCTGGAGGACTTCTTCTACCGGGGCCGTGAGCGCTATCAGTGGTCCTACTGGCACTACATGAACCACCTCAAGCACCTACGTAAATTCCTGAACTGGTGCGTGAAGAAGGGGTACCTCTCTTCGAACCCTGCACGGGACCTCGGCAAGCCCAAGAAACCCGGATCTCTACCCAGACGCCTCTCCCTCGCGGAGGCTCAACGGATTCTCTACGCGTCGCTCAACCACCCCTGGCGCTACGAGTTCGAGCGCTATCGCAACCACGCGATGATCGCTACCATGCTCTACACGGGAGTTCGCGCGGCCGAGCTTCTCGGCTTGGCTCTGATTGACGTCGACCTGCAGGAGCAGACGCTCCTGGTCCGGCAGGGCAAAGGAGGTCGAGACCGCTACATTCCACTCCACGAAAAGCTTCGCTACATCCTTCAGCGCTACCTGAAAGAGCGAGGCCGACGAGATTATCGAAACCCACATCTGTTCATCGGAGCACAAAAAGACACTCCCTTGGGCTACAAGGGGCTGCTGCGCTGCTGTCAGACATTGTCAAAGGCAACGGGTATCCGCTTCACCCCTCACTGCCTCAGACACACCTTCGGCAGCGTGGCGATCGACCAGAACATGGGCTTGGTGCAGCTCAAGAACATCATGGGGCACTCCAGCATTCAATCGACGATGATCTACCTGAGCCTTTCGACGCAAGGTCTGAAAGACAGTGTCCAGCGAATCGATCTTTTCTAAGCAAATCGAATTGACAGGCAACCGAAAGGCCTGTAGCCTGAGGCTGCTATGGTATCCTGAACCTTTTTGCTGATTTTGAGGTTCAGTGCGCTGAGAATGGCTTTAGGAAGACACAGGAGCTGCCTTCACATACCTTGGAGTCATGGGGCATTAGCTCAGTTGGCTAGAGTGCACGCTTTGGGAGCGTGATGTCGCAGGTTCGAGTCCTGTCTCCCCGACCAAATCGCCCATCAACCTTTCCGCATCGGGGTCTCAAGGAACCATAGCACTTTGCTAATAACCCCTTGACCCATGATCACGACCCCAATTTTTCGCCTGCACGAGGACTTTTGCCTCGAGGCCCAAATGGCCAACTACCGGCCCAGCACCATCCGTTGGTGGAAGCAGGCCATGCGGATGTTCGTCGACCACTTCCCCCAGGGCCGGATTCAGACCCTCGAGGATGCGAGCTTCGAGCGGCTGCGCCGCTATCTCTACGACAAGCGGCTGGGCGGATGGACCGCCGACACCTTCTCCAATCAGTACCGCGCCCTGCGGGCGTTTTTCAGCTGGACAGTGGAGCAGGGCCATCTGCCGGTCAGTCCCCTGGAGGGCATCAAGCGGCCCCGGCTGGAGAAGAAGCTGCCCAAGCGCATCTCCAAGCAGGACGCCGAGCGCCTACTGACCTTCGCCCTCCATGGACCCTCGCGCTACCGACTGCAGCGCTACCGTGACCAAGCCCTGGTCGGCGTGATGCTCTACGCAGGCCTACGGCTGAGCGAGACGATCAACCTGCTGGTGGGCGACATCGACCTGGTGAACGGCGTGATCCATGTGCGCTGCGGCAAGGGAGCCAAGGACCGGGTGATCCCCTTCCTGTCGACCCTGCGTCAGATGCTGCTCGAGTACCTCAGGGAGCGTGAGCGAGCGGGCAAGACGACCCCCTTCTTCTTCTGTCCGACCCGGTTCGACCGAGGTCTCACCGCCCAGGGGGTCAGGCGCGTGTTCACCTCGCTGCGCACCCGGAGCGGGGTCAGTTTCTCAGCGCACAAGCTCAGGCACACCTTCGCCACGCTGATGCTCGAAGGGGGCTGCGACCTCTTTTCTCTTCAAAAAATGATGGGCCACGCCAGCATCGAGACTACCACGATTTATCTTTCTGCCACGACACAGATGCTCCAGACGCAGATCGCCAAACATCCCCTGGGGTGATCGCGTCGGCATGCCCGGAAGACCGGATGGAGCTTTACGCTCTGGCTACGCTTTGGTTCTTTCTTCAGAATCGGGTCAAAACCAAGCCAGGGCAGTCTCCCCTGTCACTGGCTCAGGGCAAGGATTTGCCTGGCGGGTGCCCCTTTGCCCTGATCCTGAGCGTGCAGGGGAGGTTATGCCTGTCTTCGTTTTTAACCCCCTATTCTATGAACAAGACGAATCTCGCAAAGCACAGGCCCGCCGCTTCGGCTCTTGCCCGGACCAGGCCAAGGCGCCCTCGGCCCAAAGCGCCCTTCATCCGGTTGCGCCAGGGCGACTGCCGTCAGGTCATGACCTCCTGGCCGGACGCAGTGGTCGACCTGGTCCTGACTGACCCCCCCTATCTGGCCGGATACCGAGACCGAACCGGACGGCGTGTGGCGGCCGACGGCCCAGGTGAGGGCGCATGGGTGACGCCCGCCTTTGCTCAGATCGCTCGGCTGATGAAGCCCGGGAGCCTGTGCATCAGCTTCTACGGCTACACGGCGATGGACACTTTCATGCAGGCCTTCAACGCGGCGGGATTACGCCCGGTGGGGCATCTGGTCTTCACCAAATCGTATGTCTCAGGCAGCGCCTTCACGCAACGGTGCCATGAGCAGGCTATCCTCCTGGCCAAAGGCCGGCCCGCTCTGCCGAAGGACGCTCCCGCTGACGTGATGCCCTGGGGCCGCTACACCGGGAACAAACTCCACCCCACCCAGAAACCCGTCGAGCTCCTGCGGCGTCTGATCAGAGCCTACAGCAAGCCCGGTGATCTTATCCTGGATCCGTTCTGCGGGTCGGGTTCCACACTCGTGGCCGCGCGGCTCGAGGGTCGCCGGTCCATCGGGATCGAGAAAGAGGCCAGAGTCTACCGGATCGCCCGGAAACGGGTGGAGGGGTGAGGACCCTGAGGGGTCCGGGGTCGTGACTGCGGGGCGCAGGAAGCGGGGACTCCGCCCGGTCACCCGGGAACCTGCGTCCTGCAGGTCATAGGGCAGGCGGCCTCCTGACGAGGCGGCTGTGCCCGAGCCCACGGGAGCCTCTCTCTCCGCGAACACCCCGTCCGGGTGAGCGACTTTCCCCTCGCTCACCTACAACCGACCACCACCACACCGCGACCGCGACGAGCGACCCATGAGCTACCGATTCAACGAGGGGAGTCTCGACCTGCCTGAGGACTGGCACGACGAGACGATGAATATTTTTAAGGGACCTCAAAGCGAGGGCTACAACCTCGTGATCAGCCGGGATGCTATTCCCAAGGCAGCGGAACCTACCGCTCATGTCGCCGAGCAGATCAAGGCGATCGAGGAGAACCTCCCCGAGTATTCCGAAGTCGACCGACAAACCATCGAACTCGATGGGCTGACCTGTATCTGGCTGGAGTACACCTGGAAGTCGCCCCAGGGACTGATGAACCAGATCAATGTGGTCTCACCGCCCAGGGGGTCAGGCGCGTGTTCACCTCACTGCGCACCCGGAGCGGAGTCAACTTCTCCGCGCACAAGCTCAGGCACACCTTCGCCACGCTCATGCTCGAGGGCGGCTGCGACCTGTTTGAGCTCCGGCAACTCATGGGCCATGCCAGCACCGAGACCGCCACGATCTATCTGTCGGCCACCACGAAGCACCTCCGGGCGCAGATGGCGAAGCATCCGCTTGACTGAGGAGACAGCCTCGACGAGGCTCCATCGATATGATAGCATGCCGGCACACATTAGCATTTTACTATGGAAGGACAGGAATCAATATTCTCGGCGGCCCAGCGGCAGATATCTCGGCTAAGACAAGAGCTAACCGACGAGCGCCAAAACCTCAGGCGACTGCAACGTGAGTTGGCGGCCAAAGAAGACGAGTTGAAATTTTTCCGGAGTCTACGCGCTACAGCGCATGGGGCGGGTCCAGCTCGACGGTGACATGATGCTCCATTACGTGGAGCCAGAGCAGGCTTCCTAAGCGACAAATAAAACAATCGAAATGAAAATTGGCCGAGTGCTCGTGATCGGCGAGATTAGAATCTCGTTCGAAGACGGAAGCGTGCAACCATTGAGGAATGTTTCGGCCTTGGTCCAGTCATCGGGGTTCGGCGAAGCAGCCCCTGCCCGACAAGCCCCGCCAGTACCTCCCGCCTACCCCCGACGTAAAAAGCGAAGCACGCAACGGGGCGCCCGAGGACTTCGCCGAGTGCCCCGCCCCGCCCCCGGCTCGTCCTCGCCCTCCACGCCCAAAGCCACCATCCAGTCCCGGCTGGAGTTCATCCGACTTCGACCGGGATGACGATCAGCACGAGACAACGATGTTTGAGGGCCGGGAAGAGGACGCACTGGCGGCAACCCCCTCATCATTCTTCAGGTATCGCTGACAGGTGAGCCGCTTACCGTTCACATGGCCGGGGCGAAACAACATCCGAAGCACGTACAGGCCCAACCCAAAAAGGCAAGGATTTGAACCCTCCGGGATTTCTCCTTGCCTTTTCGGCTTCTGGGCCTGAGCTGCCGGACTGTTTATTTCTAACCCCTTACACCATGAAAAACGGACAACCTAGCCACCTAAAGAACATGGATGCGTGCGTCAGATCGCTGGTTCTGACCGACCATCACTATTTCGGGGCCGACCGGACCCTCGAGATCCTGTCCAGTGGCCTCCTGCTTGAAAACCACGGAGGCTACCTCTCGGTCTACGACAGTTTCGTAGCTGCTTTCCACCATGATGCTGACCAACGGCTATTCACCACGGATGACGAAGAGGCCCTTGACCGGTGGCTCCATACCCGCTGAGCCAATGCCCACGCCGGTCGTCCACGGGAAGGAGCTCGAGTTCCTCGTAGACGGAGCTGGCTTCGACTTCTGCGACGCCTTTTGGGCTCCGCTCTACGCTGGGTAGACTTTCACGGACGAGTACAAGGCTGAAGCGGTTAGCTCGTTCTGGCCAGCGACAAGCCTCTGGCCCAGATCGCACGAGATCTCGACCTGACCGTCTCGACTCGTTAGAAAAAAGAACACGGAGGCGCAGCACGCTTTGAACATCCACACTACGGACACACCCTCTGAATCTCGATGACTCCCGTAGCCCGGCCGGCTTCGTAGATCGACTCTGTTTTGCCCACCCAGAACTCCTTAATGTCACCAATATTCCACTCGGCGCCATAAGGGTCAACAGGAAGGTCGATAATCTGCTCCACTTGATTCACGGCAACAGCCTGTATAACCTTATCGTTATTCATCGGATTGCCGCATGTGGGACCAGTGCCGACATATAGCCGCAGGGTTGCCGCCTGACCCCAAGCTGTATCATCGGTCTTTCGAATGTGGAACCGAATGGTAGAACCATTGTTAATGTTTTCGGCCGACACTTTCAGTCGTACGCCGCCTCCCACGGAACAGCCCTCATTGTATGTCGTATAGGTATTGTACTGCGCATTAAGAATGAGGTGGTCTGCATCGGAGAAATAGCAGCACGCCGACGTGTTGAAAAAGCAAGAGTTGTTGCATGAAAGCTCGCCGCCATCGTACCCTATGCCTTCGCAGCTTGCATTGTCTAGGTCTTGGGTGTCACAGTCCTCGCCCTGATCGATAATCCCATCGCCACAGGTGTCACACTCTCCACAGTCTTGCGGACAGGAATTGCAAGTTTCACCATTGTCGCATAAATTGTTCGGACAACTTGCACATTCACAGTCGCCAGGGCAAGTGTTGCAGTCCTCGTCTCCATTGCAAATGTTATCACCACACTCCGTGCACGAACCGCAGTCGGCAGGGCAGGTATTGCAGTCTTCCCCCATTTCGCATATATCGTTGGGACACTGCGCCTCTTCACATGGTGGGCATGGTCCTCCACAATCGATGTCATCTTCGCCCTGATTTTGTATTCCATCATCACACGAGACAGGATCTGGAAGCACCTGACCGACGTTGCAATTGCCCGCTTCTTCATTTGCATAGACCAATGGGCTACAGAAGTTGGGGCCGGGGAATTGTCGGTTGCCCTGGTCATCAGTGTACTCAAGATGGAGGTGTGCACCAGTCCCATTTTCGTGGCCAGTACAAACCCATCCAGAAGACCCAATCTCAGCGATAGGCTCACCGGCGTAGACAGTATGACCAACACTAGGTAAGATGCTGTCTTTGCGGAGATGAGCTAGAAAGACCTCAGTCCCATCATGAGCTACGATGGCAACGTGGTTGCCGTAGGCCCACTCTTGGGGGGTGCAACCAAGGTTCCCCCATGCATTGTCATAAGCTTCGATTAACGCGGTCCTACCGAGGGTGTTGTCATCCTTACTTTCGACCACCTCCGTAACCACTCCGCTGATCGGAGCATGAACTGTCGGGTCTGTGGTTGTTACGAGATCAACAGCTTTTTGTCCGCTATGATCGCCAAATATCCTAACACTTTCGTCAATGTTGCCATCGTCGAGCATGGGATACTTCATTTGCACCGCAGCATGGACAATGCTCGAAATGAGGATCAAGAGAACTGCCAGTGTTGGCAGACCCAGAAGAGAGCCGTGACGCTTCATGGTTCACCTGGAAGAGAAAGAGAACTCAGTACTGACTGAGTGTATTCGATATACTCTGACTTTAGTTCGGTGTCTGCTGACGATGCAAAAAGTGTTATGAGATAGAGAGTAGATGAGTCAGGGTTCGGACGTACCAAGTAGTACCATGTTGTGCTGTCTTGGAAGAGACGCCTCCCTTGGTATTCATACAGAATGGCCGGCCACCCCGAAACTTGAGCAGGCAAAGGATCAACCCCTGCGACGTGATCATCAAGGTGAGCCTGCGCCCACTCGACGTCGGTTTGTTCATTTTCATATACTTCGACACGATAGCCATACGTGTCCTCTGCCGCATTACCATGACGATATGAACTTACGAGCACAGTGTTCTCTGTCGGAGCAGCGGGTGGATCGGAACAGGGATATTTAAGAAGTACTTCGTTGAATGTCCCCTCACAATCCAGTTCGCTCGGCCCTGTATCGTCGGGTGTTCCTGAGTCGGCCGGCACACTGACTCCCGAATAGCACCCAACAAGAAGTACTGCGGTTGCCAAGATATTTGCAGTCATAGGTATAGGGGTTAGTGAGTATGACGATCGTTGTGCCATTATGAGCTCCTGATTGTTGACCTAGGAGTTGCGGATCAAAACACGGCGCATTCCCTGCCGCCAATGGCAAGTCTAGCACTGAATAATTGTTCGGGCAATGACTGGATAATTATCACATACACATAGGCACAAATTCCGCTCCTCCGCACCGACTTCCGCACCGACTTCCGCACCGACTCAACTTGGCTGAGCAGAGCCAGGAACGGGCTACGGGTGGAAAGAGGCGGAACGGCGGGGTAACCCCCGCCCACCCGGCCCTTTTGACGTGAGGCGCGGACCGGGTGGGCGGTGCTGACGCCACGCCGTCCGCCAACGGGTGATGATGGGCTGAGGGGTAAACGGGTGAGCAGGATGATCCCCCACGCCTTGAATAAGGTCGTGTATGAGAAAGAAGCCCGGCCTCTTAAAGAGTCCAAGGCTTCTTTGCAGCGCTCATCCCC
>WURV02225780.1:0-10217 GCA_011762755.2 Epimenia babai | reverse complement strand
CAACATATAAGAAAATTACGTAGTATTGCACTATAAAATTACCCACTGTCAACTTAGCAAAAGGCAGTAGAAAAAGACAAGTTTTAAGTTTGGATATAAAGGTATTTACTTCTGTACATTGCCTAATGAAGATTTAAACTCTATAGCCACTACCAGACCCGTTGGGGGAAGAAACTCTTTCGTAACTACGCTGAAAGGGGCCTAACCACACGTTTATGAGCAGGCGGGGTTTAAGGCACTTTTTACCCGAAAAAACGGAACAGGAAGTATAATGGCTTGAGCGGGAATTGAACCAGAGTCTTCTGGACTCTCATCCAGCGATCTAACAACTAGGCTAATTGCGCCATATCCCCACTTGTGTGGTGATGAGATAATGACGAGAGATAATAATGCATGCATTCATCGCGTATCGACGCGGTAACGTCGGGACAGAAGTAATCGTATTTTTTACAGCGAGCTCATCGATCCACGACGATATTCCGTATTAAATAAAGCAAAAATCATAATCTAATCATGGTTAATCGAGAGCTCTACTCCACCAGATGGACGGTTGAGAAGGGGGATTAAAATAGGTCTTAATCTCACCTTGTCTCTATCTTTATTTTGCATTTTATGAGCAGTAATTAAGCGTTTGTTTCGTTTTCACCAAAAATTCCGCTGTATGAAGGTCATGAAAAGAAGGCCATGAAATTTGCTGTGATGTGCGTTATGGATACTAATACTAATAGCCATTTGGGTGTATATTTTAGTAATGGCAATTACATAATATTACATTAGTTTCCGAGACACTAAAGTCCTCGATATCTTGGTTGTGACAGATAAGAACAAATCAACAAGACATTTATTTATTCCCTTATGCGGATTGTCCTATCATAGGTCTTTTTCTTATGAGTCATGGATAAATAATCCGGAATTCATTGGATCAATTCACATCCAGCTTCTAGAACGACTTATACAAGAGACTGACTTATACACCGAACTGACCCATACACCAGACTGACTTACACGGTGAACCGACATATACACCCATGCCTATTAATACGCAATCTAGAGTTATACACCATACTTACACCACCATACCGACTTATACACCAGGCTGACTTATACACCGAACTGATCTATACACCATACTGACTTACACGGTGAACCGACATATACACCCATGCCTATTAATACGCTATCTAGAGTAATACACCATACTTACACCACCATACCGACTTATACACCGGGCTGACTTGTACAGGTTTTCGGCATATACACACATACCTATAAATACACTATCTAGACTTAGACCAACATACCGACTTATACACCGGGCTGATTTACACGCCGTGACATTCGGTAATCATAGCCTAGGGCGAAGTTTGGTGTTTTTAACTCATTAAAGTATATCTCATCCGTATACAAAAGCGAACAGTATCCATATTCAATTTGCCACAAGAAAACGAACAATACCAGATGGTGATATAAATATCGTTCTAGTATTCTTTGTTATGCAACACTTACAGGATATTAATAATTCGCGTCAAATAAGCTAAAGACGTAATGTACTTACTCCGCGTGGAGATCAGACACTCGAATCGTTGTGTATAAAATACATCTCGATATGAGGTATAGCTATAAATAATTATTACATTAGATCCAATACGTTAAGTAACATTTCGGGAACTTTCGTTTAGTTTAGACATTCGCAATAATACTCCGGTCGTGTTCTATTCCAGTGTTATGCTGATAACAATGAGGCAATATTTTCGATAAAAAAACCGCTCAAATTTCCTCGATGCATAAAATCGCGTGACATAAATAAGGAAGTAATGTAAATACGCACTTGGGTAATTACAGATGTCGCTTTTGCATATTCTAATTGCATAATCTATATTATTGAAATGCGTATCAAAGTATTCGACAACGTTGTCCACGAGTAAGCGGATATTGGCGCTTCGATTTCATTAATAGTTGTTATAACTTTTAAGTTTCGAGTAATTATTTAGTTTTGAGGTTTGCGATTAATAAAATTTATTACTAACCAGGTTCATTATAGGACTGGTATTTTATTCAGATATATTTATAACACGGAGGGAATTTCCCTTGCCTACGTCCTTTTGACGCCATTTGTACATATTTTGACGTCATATGTGGATTATTACGACGTCATCGATGTGTCTTTGATATGACGTCATTAGTGATTTTTTATCACGTCACTAAAAACTAACGCACGTTCAGAGAACGCCAGTAACGCACGACCTGGTCACGGGGCTCGCTTAATATCACACGAGGTCGATCGCTTAGTTTTACTGATGAATAATACATGGTAAAATTTAATGCCCCCATTGCTCCGATGTAGACTTTTAACGACCTATTGTTGATTTTTGTCATAACTCGCGCGACGATGAGATTCCCCCTCTCCTATTTTTTGTCGGGGCCCCTAGTGAACGCCGTGCGTGAACAAAACTGTACATTGAACTATGTTACACAGCCGGTTTGACAGCCTCGATACAATAATATAATAATAATTCAATGTTGAAATGTTTGACAAACACTATACTGCATGATGTCGGCGTGAGTTATTTAGACAAATATATTACACCGTTATGTAAAACACGAAATATAATAGATCAACATATTCGACTACCCACGTAAAATAATTTGATATCACTTTAACACGTATGTCCTAAATGTACACGTCTGTCTACCACCACGATCCAACCTGTTCTGCAAGACTTTCATAGATGAGTCACAGATACCTAACCTGTTTTAGAACGAGGTACGAGACGATCCGAGTTGTGGGTACAAAATATTGAATTACATTAACTAACGACGATAGCTTGTGCGAAATAGTAAAATAACATGCGTATCTAAAAAGGATGTATAATAAAACGTACGAATAAAGCACGAAACATACGGGGTCATAACGTCCGGATACAGCGTCAAGACGCGTAACGAGTCGTATGCATTAATAAGAACGAAGTCAACACAATAATATTATTAGTAACAGCGCATGATATCCAGTTGCCGCGATCGTAATCTGAGTGACACCCTTGGGAAATATAACGTCATATGATTGTTGACAAAATACATTATTCACACAGTAACGTCATGGCATGTCTCAGGGTGTGTCGTGAATATTTCCTTCAATGTAACCTTTAGACCGTCTCTGTGGTCGAACAACGCTGGGCAGGGATATCTCCGAATATCTCTCTATTATTGAAGCTCAGTGTGCTCCTAATGTCTTAAATAGTGTGCCTGGTGGGACATGCGCGGTCGTAGATTTACGGGAGCTCTACCGGAAGCTGACATTTTCTCGTGTTTTTCTCTTGTCGGCTCGTTAATCATAAACCACAATGCCTACCCGACCCATAACGTCTTATAGGCCAACCAACAATGTATTTTGTTACCTCTCGGGGCGGAGTAAGAACGTTGATATGTCAGACATGTCTTCGCGGGAAATCGTGCTTTTCTGACGAGCGTTAGACTTATCCCCCGTCTATAGTCGCGTTGTAGACCAAAGTGGGGGAACTTGCCATTCAAGAATCAACAATTATGTAATTTTAGGGTGGCGTCCGCGTCCGTCCGAAGAGCCGTACTACACGTCGTTACATTATATTTACAGTAACATATTAATACTATATATTTTGCAGCGATGGCTAGAATTGTGACAAATTTGTGGACCTGCGCGTCCATTTTAGAATTGTGGCAAATTTGTGGACCAGCGCGTCCATTTGAAAATTGTGGCAAATTTGTGGACCAGCGTGTCCATTTTCGAATTATGTCAAACTTGTGGACCTGCGCGTCCATTTTAGAATTGTGGCAAATTTAGGTGGTGTTTTGAGGTCGGATAGTACAGAGTGAAAACAAAACCAAAGACAAAAACTAAGACTTGGGATACAAAATCAATTAATGTACTAATACCATCCCACGTGTTATGTACTGATATCGTTGGATGGGGCAATCTTGCTGAATATATTCGCCAAATAAACACATTACCTATATAGGACAATAACGTATTATTTATAATGAATGATAAAATAACACATTACCTCTATAGGATGATAACGTATTATTTATAATGAATAATAAATAAACACATAACCTATATAGGATTATAACGTATTATTTACAATGAGTAATGTCGCTTGGCCCCCCACACTTTGTACACCTACACCGCTATTAATAACAATAACCTCCAGTCGTTATAACGATGACTAATGGATCGCATAGATAATATCGCTCGGGGAACGTGACGCAACCTTTCCTTGTAACGGATCACGTGTACAAGCGGTATATCGCGCTGCGGCGAACTAAGTGACCCCACACCGAACGCCGTACAACGTTCGAGCTGAAAAAACATTCTCGTTATGGTAAAGGGAGAGTATACCTAGGCTTAGCAAACTTACCGAATCGCCCGACAGTCCAGTCGACAACTTTAATTTTTAAAACGACATACTTGATTCTTGAATTATTTATAAATATTTTACCCTACCATGTAGGTCTTGTTATGCCACACCACACCTAATTTTATTCTCATTATTTCTCTAAATTTGACATAATTATCTATGTACGCAGCGAAAAATTTAGAGGTAACTGTATATGGATGTTGCGTGTAGCAATATGCTGCAAACAACCCGGAGTCTAGACCATCATCTGGCCTTTATTATAACGTTTATAAAGTTAACCGAACAAAATTAATACCCTGT
This sequence comes from Epimenia babai, assembly GCA_011762755.2. NCBI lineage: Eukaryota > Metazoa > Mollusca > Solenogastres > Cavibelonia > Epimeniidae > Epimenia > Epimenia babai. The sequence goes on along the minus strand of WURV02225780.1, from coordinate 5,523 downwards.
CAATAATACGATGTCATTAATACGATGTCATTAATACGATGTCATTAATATGGTGTCATTGATATGATGTCATTAATACGATGTCATTGATACTCTGTCATAAATACGATGTCATTAACACGATGTCATTAACACGATGTCATTGATACGATGTCATTAATACGATGTCATTAATACGATGTCATTAATACGCTGTCATTAATACGATGTCATTAATACGATGTCATTAATACTATGTTATCAAAACCATGTCAATAATACGATGTCATTAATACGCTGTCATTAATACGCTGTCATTAATACGCTGTCATTAATACTATGTCATTAACACCATGTCATTAATCCGATGTCATTAATACGTTGTCATTATTTCATTTCATTTCAATTTCATTTCATTAATACGATATCATTAACACCATGTCATTAATACGATGTCATTGATATGCCATTAATACGATGTCATTAATATGCCATTAATACGACGTCAATAGTTGGGCTATGTATGCGATACTAATTATTATAATATAACTACGTGCATGTGGATCTTTTTGACTCGCATCTGGTTAAGCTCGGGAATTGTGTGATAGGGATCAGGCCTACAGCATCACATGTGTAATTATCTGAAAATGGCGTCTGTAGATATTAACCGAACATCACAACATGTTATAGTATAAGCTAGAAAATAGGTTAATATTAGTAGAACAGTTCGTTGACGCGAGTGATTCCGCGACGTTATTTTTGAAAAAACTGCTCGCAAAATATTACGTGGTAAAGACACTGTTTGTGAGTTCAAAATCACAAAGTCCAATGGAAGCACGTGTTCATAAATTATTGCGCTTGGTCCAAAACAGTTGCTGTTGCTTTCCGCCGAGACTGATTTAGTGATTACGACCACGGCCACGCGTCTTCCATTGGAGAGACCGCTCATTCCACGAAGGACCAAATCCATCGACCAAGTGTCAATCAGACATTGTCCGAGAGTGTTGTCCGGGGGATCAAAACACACCGTTTGTTAGTCATTTGCTTAAATCAACTCGTTGGCAAGTTGTGTGTTTTTAGTTTATCAGTACCTTGCTCTAGCTCCTCAAATTCGTCGCTATAATCCAGATTCTACCGGAACCACTCGAATGATACTTCGTGGCACGCCACATGGTGAAATGGAATATTCCGCACGAACGAAATGTCTAAGTCGCTTTAAGGTTGATTTATATGCCGTAGTTTAAACTATCAATACGCATTTGCCTGTTTTAAGGGAGTCGAGAGTCTGAAGTCCGTTTCCTTCTCTTCCTCCTCCATGGGTGTCTTTATCAAAATATACAATGTTGGTTTTTACGACTTTGCAGCGGCGGTGCTCAACACAGTAGTAGGACGTCAGAAAGCGTTTCAAAAATACTCTCGTTTGCTGCGACGTTATACACCGGATATTGATTAGCGATTATTGTTCAAATTAAATTTTATTTTGTATTTTAATTATTGTTTAACGCGACTGCTCTCACGCAAACCTAAGACTCTATACCTGCTTTTATTTACGGTCGTAATCTAGAGTTATATAAGGGTGGGGGGTCACCAATGTAATTAATTTTGCTGTTTACTTGAACGCAAGATGCAAAGATCAAGACTCTTGAAACCTTTGTTACAGTTAATAAAACGTTTATTAACGAATGTGTATAATTATCCATTACGAAAAATTAAACTTAATGTCTATGACAGTTTATCGTGTAACCTAATCAATATTGCGTTGCAGGACGTCACTGAGAACGCTAGTATTTTTGGCGATGTGACGTACTGTTGCCGGCTGCATGTTCACAACGATGCCAGATTCTGTAGATGTAGAAGTTCACCATGACAACACGCTGCTGTGTACACATATTACGAAAAAATACAAGAGTAACACCTTTTGAGACTGTAATTCCATCAGTCTGACGAAGCATACCCTTGCATTTTTTCGTACTTCTTAAGACTAATACGGTTTCACATACTGTACGCATGTTGTTGCTCACCAAAACGGTGTTGAATACCTAAATGCACGGGAGAAAGCTTGCCCCTCTAGCTCAGTTGGTAGACCCCCAGACCGGTTATCTGCAGGTTGTGGGTTCGAGTACCATCGGATGGTTAAGTTTTTTTTTCTCTGCATTCCTCTCCGGCTATACAAAGAACCACATTAGCTACCCTCATTGACTTGATGTTGCTCATTCAGAAGCATTATTATAGCGTACACTAGACCATAATATGAAATGTTTTTGATTACAGGTTTATACGGGAGAATTTAGTGATCTTAATTCGCAGGAATAAAGGGTTTTTTGTGGACCTTCGATGTCGAAAGAGTCGGCCAATAGAACGGTCACGGAATACGTCACCAGATACACCACGTGGGAGTCATGTGATTCGTCCCCTTACAGCTGTCACGACGGCGGCGTATACCAGAAAACTGAAGTGAAAATAGTTATATTAATTTATTAACATGACTGAATTAGTCGCCTTACCGAAGATATTTTTATTCTGTTTTGCAATATTTGCTTTAGGAGAATGTTTGGCAAAACGTGATAACTTCAGATTGCTTACAAACACTATTGCTGGACGGTCAAGGCCGGTGAATAAGGGACAAGCCGCATACAACTACGATACATACTTCTACAAGCAAAAGGTGTATTAATTATTTCGTAGCCTAATAATTAATAGTTGTACGGTTTCAGTTCGTTATCTCTTTGTATACTGCAGTATAAATTGTAATTAATGATGAAAAATAGTTATTTTTGCAAATGCCATTAAAAACACGATTTCTGATGTCTGGTAGCACAGTACTATTATTGGGAATGGTATACTTACCATTGATCACCATTGTCATTTTGAAAGTTAACGGTACTCTAATTATCAAACACAAAAATCATACAAGTATACACATTCCGTATTATTGTTGCAAACCTATAACAGCAAGTTAATTACATTATGTAAATTAATAATAATACATAGTAAAAAAATAGTTTTTGAGATTTGGCCTAAAAATTGAAAGTGAATTTAAAACATGTAGGCCGTAAGGAAGTTCGTTCCAAGACCTAGTGCCAATGCTCATGAAGCACCTCCTGTCAGACTTAAACAATCAAAATACTGTACACATTTGCTAGCGATTCGTCTCCAGACCTTAACTGTCTACATGGCTGATAAAATGAAACTAATTTATTTATGTATGTTGGGGCAAGATCGTGAAATGCCATGTAATATAGACAAGTACTCTGAACTGGATACGTGTTGCTACCCATAACCAATGAAGGGGTCGTAGCAAAGCTGTAACATGACAGTGTCTCCGTTCCTGAAAAATGACATGAACAGCAGCATTCTGAACATGTTGAGGTTTGTTACGCAGCGAGATATCAGGAAACAGATGATAGCGAACAGTTCAAGGTCAAAAAATAACTGACACTCCAGGCATATTCCGACCTAACTAAATTTTTCTGAATTTGTGCAGAATGAAATATATTTTTAAACCATTCGGCTAAGGATAGAAGTTCTTATTGGAGTATTTATATAATTGGACAGGGTATATCATTTGTACAGATCTGTACCTTACCCTAAATTGTTTCAAATAAGTAAATATATAAAATAAGTTTTTTGCATGACTATTGTTCCTTAATATCAAGAAGTAATAATTGTTTTGGAATTTATGCATTAAAATTGATGGTGTATATATAGAACAGGTCAAATTCATAAAATTTTTGAGAGTGTTAATCGATGAAAAAATATCTTGGAACCAACATTTGCAATATTCGGAGACCAAAATTGCCAAAAACTTATTTTTCATCTACCGTTGTAAATATCTTCTCCCGTACATACTTTAAAAATGTTGTATTATATACTCTATCCTTATTTATTTTATTGTTGTGCAATTTGGGGAAATACAGAACTAAAACTTCGAAACTTCTTCATTCTCAGAAGAAGGCCATTAACCAGCTGCATTTCTTAGATCACACACTAATGAATATTTTTTGTCTTAAATCAAGTGATTTTATTGAGTACAAAATATGTTTAATTATCTTCAAGGCATATAACAAATTGTTACCAGTTAATATATTCAAAATTACTTTGTGAAAAACTTAGATAGCTATCATCGTAATTAAAGAACTGTTGATGATTTTCGACCAAAATTTTTCAAAACTGCGCAGAAGAATATGTGCATTTCTATAGGTGGAATCAAATCATGGAACTAAATACAGACAAATATCAGATACTCTTTTAAATATAAAGTTTTGAATATAAACTAAAAACTAAAAAATTCCATTCTAAATCGTTAGATATAACTACTATATTGTCAACTTTGTATTGTAGTGCATCATAATATATATCTCATGCTTTGAGGAAGCAATTGTAGTGATGTAATATTATCTCTGTCCCATTTAATAATCCGTTGTATTACTAAGTCCTTCTTTTCAGTAACAGAGCTGTTGAATTTACCAATGTTATCTCTACTAAGACAACTCTTAAGCAATTATTTTTTGTAATTTATTTAATTCCATTGGGTGGTGCTATCCCAAAAAGTTCACACTTTCTTAGCGCCTCCCTTCAACAAGTAAGATCAACCCACAGTATAAAACTAAATAATTACCTGTGTATACATGCTTAATATAAAGAGAAAAAATGTGTATATTTTTACTATTATCGGTAAATTATGTTAGTTCTTTATGGGTGTTTCTGAATTTCATTTGTTGTATACATCTTTCTTGTTAAAGAATGAAATAGAGACAAATATCAGATACTCTTGTAAATTAGAAAGTTTTGAAGGTAAACTAAAAAAATACTATTCTAAATCATTAGATATAACTACTGTATTTTCAACTTTATATTATAGTGCATCATAATCCGTATCTAATGCATTTAGGAAGCAATTGTAGTAATGAAAGATTATCTATCCCATTTAATAACTTTTTGTATTATTATGTCCTTCTGTTCAGTAACAAAGATGCTGAATTTACCTATGTTATCTCTACTAAGACAACTGTTAAGCAATTATTTTTTGTAATTTATTTAATTCCATTGGGTGGTACTACCCAAAAAGTTCATACTTCTTAGCGCCTCCCTTCAACCAGTAACATCAATCCATGGTATAAAATGAAGTAGTTACCTGTACATACATGCGTAATATAAAGAGTAAAAATGTATATATTTTAACTACTATCAGTAAATTATGTATAATTCTGTATAGGAGTTTTTAAATTTCATTTGTTGTATACATGCTTTTTTGTTGAAGAAAACCATATATAAATAAATAAAACAATACAATATCTCTACAAAGATTTCGTATTAAAAAGACTATTGATAAATTAATCAATAGGTACTAGGAGGTTCTTTACATTTCTTTCCACCAAGAAATCCCTATGTTGGAAGTATTGATTTCAACACTAACCCTAAAATTATAATCATATAACTTAATTAAAAGTCGTTTATTGTTTTCTATGATTTTTGTATTTTATGCCATCATTTTTTTGTATAGATGATGGTAATATGTTCATCATAAAATGTGTTTTAATACAG
>WURV02225769.1:0-10217 GCA_011762755.2 Epimenia babai | reverse complement strand
GAAGTAGGTATCGCATGTAAAAATCTGGGTGACCAGCACAAGTAGGGTATGGATACGTATGACACACTATCAAATCTCCTTAAAACTACTACCATACGATATTTAGTGCATGGAATATGAACATAGTATCCGATTCGGCAAGTTCCTAGATGGGCATTGTTATATGATGGAACTAAACGAACAATACAACATCTATAAATGGCGCATGGTGAATGTGAATATTAATGAAGAGAACTGGAAATATACACCACAGAATATCTCGTTTGATGGAGATGTGTTCGTACCTTAAAGCCCATGAAAATTTGTAGGATTTGAAATTCAACGGCGAAATAAAACCTTTTGATTTCATGTATGCTAATGATAACTGCATATACACTGTGCCATTGAAGTGGATTATATGTTCTAAACATAATTCATTATTTATTATTATTGTTATTACTACCATTTTTTTATCTTCATATTAATCAAAAAAGGAAGGGTGTTGTCCAATAAGCTAAGATTTGGTTACTCATTATTCTAGTGTGATACAAAATTAACAACTGTACCATATGATATTATATATAGTTAAATAAGTACCCTCAGATCCTGCACGTTATATACATGTTTTTACACCTCCAAATATTCACAAACTGAAAAATTCGATACTTGTGACTATGAATGTTGAAGTGCTATATATATTTCAACATACCTCGTATCAGCTGACTCCTAGCTATCCCTTACTATCTCTCCAACTATCAGGGACCCAATTTGGCCAAATTCATTCTCACTCATTACGCCTTGTCCTTCAATCAATAAATCTATCTTCAAGTTCATGGAAGTACAACTGGCACATGTATGGCACTGCAAAATGCATTTACTATTTCTCTACTCAACCATTTTACTTGACCCTCCCTCCTTTTCTGTTTTAGTCACTGGGCAACCTTGCATTTACTATTTCTCTACTTAACACTTTTACTCGACCCTCCTTTTTGTTTGTAGTCACCGGACATCCTCGCACTCACTATTTCTTTATACCCCCTACAACATTATTACTAGTTCTTACCTCTAGTATATATTGTACGCCATCTCCCCCGTATTCATCGCACCCAACAAAGTACAGGTGTCTTTAAAAACTCGTGTAAAGTCACCATAATTAATCAATGAAGTGTTACCTTTACTTTTGATAAAATACAATAAAACTAACGCACCATCCCACATGTGTATGTAAAAAAAATACTGGGAAATTGACAGATCCACAGATATCCGACACCGTACCTCCCTATTTATGTATTTCCCAGCCTGTACCCGAGTAATGAAGTAAAACACGAATCTTTGTGGCCAGTAGTGACCGCTGTAGCCACTGAGTGCGATGACCATGTATTAATGGGGGGTCATCCTCGTCAGTATTCGCCACAGCGACCGCGCCTAGAACGGCGTTTACCAAAGCGACCGCGCCTTCTCCAGGACCTCTTCGATAAATTTCTGAAAACATATCTTGAGGTCAAAGGTCGTATCTTAAATAACTATAGTGAGTTTCCGTTAATATATTCTATTCGCCGAGTGATACTATGGAAAATTACGGCTGTTACGGGGAAAATTCCGCAATAAATTACAGAGGCTCGAAAAAGAGACTTCCTAAATATTATAATAAACTATCACAACACGTTTTAGTAAAATTATTCTGGTGGTACGTTTGAGAATAATCCAGTTAATATGCATGTCAAAAGTGCTATAATCTTGGTAATATCACACATTTTAGAATCATATAGTTAACCCTTAACACTCCATTGTCACAGAATTGTATTGCTAGAGTATTGTGATGCACAGGTGTCAGTGTGGCAAGGGTTTATATATATATATATATATTTTAGTAGTAAAATAATCTGGGTAAAAGAAATTTGAAAATAATTCCAATATTATATATTTTAGTAGCAATATTGATAACATCATAGATTTTAAAATAATGCCGTTAATATATATTTTAGTAGTGAAATAATCTTGATAAAAGACATAGGAAAATATATGAAATATCATATATTTCAGCTGTAAATTGATAGTAAACAAATCTTCGTAACATCATACATTTTGAGATAATAAAAAATATTTTTTTTATTTTAACTATATTTTAGTAGTGAAATAATATTGGTAACATTGTATATTTTGGAATAAAATAGTTAATGTCATATATTTTAATAGTAAAACCGTTTTGGTAGTATTTTGCTTTAGTAGTACTATCTCGGTAATATATGTTTCACTCTACATAAAGCTTTATTATTATTATTATAATTATAAAATAACTAATTCATATGATGGAATTTATTGTTCACAAATTGATACGGATTAGATAAAAGTAAAATTTTCAATTAGCCAGGCACCTGATATGGTCTCTTAACCGAAGTGGTTGGTGATAGAAGATAGATACATAATGATATATGTTACTACTGTACCACTGTATGAGTAATACCGGAATATTGTGTCACTACATTCCTTGATATTAATGCGCCACTATAGTACTAGCGTATAGCCCAGTACTCCAGTACAATCGTAACACGGCGTAGCTACATCACTCACATTGGTCACTTCGGCCGACTGTTTGCTGTCTGCTAGAGATTCCTGAAAAACAAGGAAATATTGTCACCTCTTACAGCCTATATCTATTGACTTTAACAAAGAAATTCTTTAATCAAAGGGACACGATTTCATGTTATAAAGATGATGTTTTAAATAACACATAGAGGGAATATACATTCACAGGGTCAGTTAGCTGGAGGGTCAAGATACAAATACAGAAAGAATGGACTCTACAAATCAGTGCCCAAAATAGACGCAGTTTCCCACGGAACAGACTCACCAAAAATGATGAAAGACAATAAAACAGTATTTGACTTAATCAAATCACCATCCATATTTAATGACGCAACAATTGCTCCATTTATAATGCGATTATGATTAGAATTATTGTCGAGAAAAGGACCATCAATCCTTTAAGCTAATCATGCTGCCTGATGGGAGACTACCCCGACAATGACATGTGAAGAAATTATAATGATAATGGTGGTTTACCTCCCTTCTCACCCACACCATTGAATTTATAACTTCCCTTGTGGATTTCTAAAAATACTAATGATGTCCCTTGATTGACAATACAACATACAATTACTATTACTCCTCCATATGACTACTCTATTATATGAATATTAGGCTAACTACTATGTAAGTTAGTATGTTGCGCAAAGTAGGCTTTAGTGGAGGAATTTTATTTTATATATTGTAGTGCTTTTGGCTATTGTTAAGGTAAAAGCCATTTTCCCCAAATATATAGGTAGTTCTGCAGTGGTTAACCATGTTTGACTAATGATACACAGAACATAGAGGTTAAAAATCCAATAGTTTCGTGTCTTAGACAACCATTGCAGCCAACAAAAGGAGGAAATATCTCCTATTATAGTTATATTATATAAATAATACAGCAAGGGTGGGGTAACCAACTTAAGCAAAAACCTTGAGGTTGCAATGGAGGAGGCTACAGAAAATACGAGTAGAGTAACAGTTATATTAACACTTTTAACAGACAGCCTGAAGAATATTTTAGAACTAAAAAGTGAAAATAAAAAGGTCGGTTTTTAGCCAAGCCATGATTAATAGTCTATACAATTTCAGTGATTGGAGTTATTATTTAGAAAGTACAATAATCACTTTTGAGTTATTTTGGTAAGGTTGGAATTTTACAATCGATTTCCCTCAAATTCATGTCACTCAGCAAATGCAATAACCTTGAATCTATAGTACCTTTAAGTCCATACTATATCATCACAACCTCTAAATCTATACTATAATATCACAACCTCTAAGTCTATACTATATTATCACAACTTCTAAGTCTATACTATATCACAACCTCTATATCTATACTATATTCTCACAACCTCTAAGTCTACACTATATTATCACAACCTCTAAATCTATACTATAATATCACAACCTCTAAGTCTATATTATATTATCACAACTTCTAAGTCTATACTATATCACAACCTCTAAGTCTATACTATATTATCACAACCTCTAAATCTATACTTTAATACCACAACCTGTAAATATATAATACCACTATGTCTAATTCTATAGTAGCGCAACCTCTTTAATCTACTGTAACAAAGCTGTAATCCTGTCCGTGGGTGGCTGGGCTCCTGTATAACTTGACCTAATATTCACCTAATATAACATATAGTCATTTTTACCTAGCAAGCCATATATAGTCGAAAAACCATTATACGAAAAGTAATGATGTAATTCATGTAGGCACTCTTACATTTCACTCTTACACCTTTTCGCCAGACACTGACAATAGAAACAGACTTTTAGTTCAACTGACGATGGAATTATGAATAGAAATGCATCAAAGGCATTCATGGTTTCATCTGCGTTTCGGGTTTTCTAGTCGGTTAGTTATTACTTGGCTGATTAAATACAGTGTAAAATGTCAAACACTTCGCTAAATCTGCGATAGTTGAAAAATATTTACAATGAACAAAGTCCGATGAGAATAGCTCTCATACGTTCAAAGTGAGCAATAATGAGATGAAATTTATTTGTTTTAAGTGTACTTATTAGCAGAGCTGTCAAACACACTTTACATGAAACAATAGCCTAATGGTCTAAGACTATAATGCAATTACTTAAATTATAGAAAATTAACATCTAACAGTATATAGGTAATGCAGATCAATGTTAGATACAACTATGTACATTTACAGTGAGCATGAAATGGATAACAATGTTGAAAAATTCGGTGGAAAATAGAACAAATATAAAAAAGGGAAATCCTATGGAGGCAAAGTCGCCATTGTCTTAGCCGCTATGAAGAATTGCGTAGATGGCTTTGTCGCTTTAGGTAAAAAGAATGAAGTATTAAAAATAACACTTGGATTACTATGTGACTTAGGTGACGAAACAGTCTGTCGCGCATGCGCGAGATTAACTGAAGGGCTCATTCTGCCACACGATCTTCAGGAAACACCCAGTCTTCTTATATACTGGTAAGAAGATAAGAGAACGACCTTTGAGAAGGCAACATTTTGGTACTCTAGAATGCTGTTTACCCAATATAACGTTTACTGCGGATGCTGGGTTTTTAAGAATGTATATCTTTACCGCATCCCCTTCCAACAATTTACCCACCCTTACCACAAGGATGTCATCTACAGTAAAATTTACAACATTGTTCCGATTCTTTCAATACGTGCCTTTGTTTAGGTGTAAATATGTATCTGTACATTTTCTTGAATTAGTTAAAAAATTAATAAAATGGCTAAAAACAATAAAATAAGTACGGCTATGCAACTATTAGAATTTGTTATGAAAGCGTCTTATGGCAAAATTTGGAATAGTTGTTCACTCTCGTCATAAAACTAACTGCAGTAAATGCAACTGTCGGGTGAGATTGTCTTGTTCCCTAATGTGGTCTTTAATGTTGTCTTTTTCTCTGAAAAAAGAACAACAAAATAGTATAACAACGCGTTTTCCCGGTAGATTACTGGCGGGTATGAATATTGGCCATTTATCTGCTCTATAAAAAGTGACTAAATAGACGGAAATAGTTCAGCGTACCTTACGCCTTGGTCACTATTACGCTTCCTTATACAAATATATAAAAAACATTTAATAACTTAGTTATTACGGCACTTGAAAATGAATACCAGATTTTAGTGCTACTTCATGAATTCGAGTCATCAATCTCACTACAAGAATTTATGGTCTCGTTATGCGGATTTGAAGTCACAACTTCTAGCAGATGTCGAAATGACGTTTCACAACGCGATAATGTTAGAATGCATTTAATGACAATTACCAACAATACACTAACTTTAAATTAAATTTTTTAAAATTCTCTAATGTATTATCACCAGCAGCAAGCATGGCTAACTTTAATCAGAGAAAACCGGAATAACCCATCGAACTACGAAAAACGTTTCTGTTCGTCGAATCCTCAGTTTGCTGGTTCGAAGACCCTCCTTTTCCTTCCCTAAGCCCGCGCTCTCCTGGTTCCCTCTCTCTCCCTCCCTCGATCAGTCATCCTCTTTCCCTTATTCCCAATCTATCAATCGACCCACTGCCTACTTGCTTGATTGATTGATTATTGATTAACGTACAACGTAAGTTCTTGGATCGTGTCGCGGTACTGCTGTTTGAGACCGACCAGCTCGCTTTTCGCCAGCGCCAGAGATGTGTTGGCGCTATCTAGTTCCATCTGAAGTTGGCGTTTCTCAGCGATGACATCATCAGCCCTGTTGCGTAGCTTGTCGTATTCGTTAACGTTAATGCGGTCTTTATCAAACATCGTTTCCAGCTGTCAACGAAATTTAGAGATAGATAAAAATATCACACGTACAAAAATACATACAGGCAGCGGATATACCGTATATACTCGCCTATAAGACGGTTTTTAAAGACCAAATTTCAATCCTTAGTCTACTCCCCCCCGCCTTGCAGGCGGGTCAATAAAAATTGAAAAAAATTGGGCAGTAAAAATATATTGATACTCCCATGACTCCCAGTCGCGACTTGAACGATAATAACAAAAGGGCCCGACTTCGTCAGTGTTACAGATAGGCCTTATATTACTACAATATAAAAATGTTATCAACACATTTTGCGTTTGTCACATTTATTAGAATACAATATAGGGTAAGTTTCCCATCCAAATTATAATGGCGCCCGATCGCCGTGAATGAGTCAAGAAGGGGTAGCACCCTCAAATTCCACCCTGGACTTATAGGCTGGTCAAGAGCAAAACCACGATTTCGTCGGCCAAAGTTGGGGTCGACTTATAGGCGGATCGACTTACAGGCGAGTATATACGGTATATATTTCGTTAAATGCTTTTCCCTTTCAGAGGATTAGAGTTATACACAAATAGGTTCGACCTGTCGTGTCCGAGTCATGCCACAGCCTCTCAGACCGCACGCTTTGCTTATTTTGCAATCACGAGTTTGCGTGAATCGAGGTAACCATTTCTCTGATTTCCCACTTGCATTGCTCTTATCTCTTGTGAACGTTCATTTCCCATTAAAAGCATAGCCAATTCTTGCTATACCCTTTATCTCACTCAATATTTATCTTCACAACCAACAATTAGCCAAATTATTTAATCTGTTATGGGACGACAACTTATTCTAGTTACAAAACTGGTTTGCAAAAATGTCAACATCGTGCGTACGGCACCTTTTATCTACTCCAGTTAGCTTTTGTATTGTGATATTAGTATATTTCTATTAGAGATATTGAGAGCACACTTGAGACTCTTGGTTATTTCTGAGCACAGCCCACTTTGTAAACAGACCGAACGTGAGAAACGTCAACGCTGGGACTTTTATGTTTATCTTTACGGTAAGTTTCAAAGGACGACACAATAGTGCGGGGAAGTAATAAAATTTTGCAGCGTCATTTCATCATGCGCAAATTTTGAAAGTATGGAAAACAGGATTTTGTAACATAAAGGATGACGCCATCTTTAGTGAGTGGGTCGCCACGAGCCTGATTTAAGTCCTCAATGCTGAAATATCATGAGCAGTTTCTTTCTCTCTAGCGATCTATACCGCTATTACTTCTCTAAAAAGTGCCGATAACACTGCTACAGTGAATAAAATATAGGCGTATTTATCATGATTCAGAATGACTTCCCATAACCCATAGCTCTCTGTTGTCACAGAATTGTATTACAATAGTAATGTGACATACAGAGAGTGTGGGAAAAGTTAATAACGTAAATCAGCCTTTATTTCAGACACACATATGTGGTTGGTCTATGATAGGCATAAAACCACGTTTTGGAGATATTTTCTAATTTTGAGATAAAAAAATTGTGTTGAAGGGGGATAATAACATGCTTGAAATTTATCAAAATTATTGCCCTTACTACGTTTGTTCATAATTATGTTGACGAACACGGCCTGAGTAAACCGCAGATTTGCGTTTGTCACGAATTCAACAACACAAAGGCAACATCTCAATCTGTGTTTTTATTGCGAAATGATAGTTAATAGTTAAAACTGGTGAAATAATCGTACAGAATCATTTAGACCTTTACGACTGGAGAATATTTGGACACTTTAGGCTTCCACACCTGGACAATATGTTGGCAGTAGAGACCTGTACAACTGGAGAATATTTGGAGACTTTCGGCTTCCACACCTGGACAATATGTTGGCAGTAGAGACCTGTACAACTGGAGAATATTTGGAGACTTTAGGCTTCCACACCTGGACAATATGTTGGCAGTAGAGACCTGTACAACTGGAGAATATTTGGAGACTTTAGGCTTCTACACCTGGACAATATGTTGGCAGTAGAGACCTCTACAACTGGAGAATATGTGGAGACTTTGGGCTTCCACACCTGGACAATATGTTAACAGTAGAGACCTTTACAGCTGGACAATATTTGGACACTAACGCATTTATTCAGTAAACTTTTATATTTGCATTAATTGTCGTATTAATTATTTTTGGACTCCACCTGGCGCGGTATTTTAGGGATCCCCGTGTCTTGCGTTGTCTCTGGGCGAGGTGTGGCAGCCGTCATATATTTATAAACCAAAAACCAGTTACCCTAGTATCGTGACTAAACGCTGGGCGTGTCGCGAAGATAAATCAAAATCTGTGTAAACATTTGAGGCCTGCTTGATATATAAAATGGGGTCTCGAAAGATTTTGAGCACACGGGCAACTCGCATTTTCGAGCGACGACTGAGGTAAGCGCACTTAGCATAGTTTTATTAGAGATAAGGTGTAACTTGGGAATTGCTCATACAAATGATACAATCTTTGTCTCCAGGCAACTTGTCCCTAACTTATCTTTCGGTCTATCTGAGTTCCATCAGCATAGAGGTCTAGTGGTGTTCTTCCTAGGCTTTACATCACTGCGGAGGTGTAGTGGTGTTCTATTTGAACTATATCGCTTTGGAGAGGTAGCGAGCGGTGTTCTATTTGAACTATGTCAGTCTCGAGGTGTAGTGGTGTTCTATTTGAACTATGTCAGTCTCGAGGTGTAGTGGTGCTCTATTCTAGCTCTATCAGTCTGGGAGGGTAGAGGTGTTTTATTTGAACTATGTCAGTCTAGCGGTGTAGCGGTGTTCTATTTGAACTATTTAACCAGGAGGTGTAGCGGTGTTCTATTTGAGCTATATCGCTCTGGAGGTGTAGCAGTGTTCTATTTGAACTATGTCAGTCTCGAGGTGTAGCGGTGTTCTATTTGAGTTATATCGCTCTGGAGGTGTAGCGGTGTTCTATTTGAGCTATATCGCTCTGGAGGTGTAGCGGTGTTCTATTTGAGCTATATCGCTCTGGAGGTGTAGCGGTGTTCTATTTGAACTATGTCAGTCTCGAGGTGTAGCGGTGTTCTAGGTGCTGTACATGAATTTTACATTCCTCAAAGTTTTAAGGTCCTTACCCTTCACCTTACCCTTTACATAGTCTTTGGCTCAAGAGATTGTGGACGCACCCTAAAGTAACGTATATAATACGCCTGTTAGTGAATAAAATGCCTTGTTTACTACGAAACTATTCTATTTGTTGCCATAAAGGTATAGATTCCCAAAGTACTGTAATGTTCATACTACTAAGATACTGAGAAGTTACTTAATAAAAATCACTGCTTACACCATGGGTAACATACCGCTACAGTTACTAACAGTCATTACACCACTGCCATAACTATTACTAACAAAACCTCCAACAGACCAGACCAACGCCCAAACTTCTACCAAACATTTCCTCCAACACCGTCAACTCCCCCAACCCTAACATCGCCCTCACTACTCCTAACACTACCCCTAACACACCACTGCCCTCACTACTCCTAACACTACCCCTAACACACCACTACCCTCACTACTCCTAACACTACACCTGACACACCACTGTCCTCACTACTCCTAACACCACCCTTGACACACCACTGTCCTCACTACCCCTAACACTACCCCTGACACACCACTCTCCTCACTACTCCTAACACTACACCTAACACACCACTGTCTTCACTACTCCTAACACTACCCCTAACACTACCCTTAACACACCACTGTCTTCACTACTCCTAACACTACCCCTGACACACCACTGTCTTCACTACCCCTAACACTACCCCTAACACTATCCATGACACACCACTGTCCTCACTACCCCTAACACTACCCTTGACACACCACTGTCCTCACTACTTCTAACACTACTCCT
>WURV02225758.1:0-10217 GCA_011762755.2 Epimenia babai | reverse complement strand
ATTGGTGCAGAATTCCAAAAAACGTTTTAAGGCCAGATAAAAATATGCACACGAATTATTTTAGAAGTGCAGTACATAGATTTAAATTAGTACTGTTCATGCGAAGTGTTGGTTTCCTCACATGGTTTAGGATATGGAAGTGTACAGGTAATTACGATATGAACAAAAACCGTCGCAATTTGAGATTAGAACATTCCACAAAACGAAGTCAACGAGGGTCGAAAAAAAGATACAGAAACAAATGGCTCGCAAGTAAAGTCATCCACCTACTTCTCATTAACCGTGATACAATTATTTTAAAAGTATTTTGAGTGCAGCTTTATTCGTAAGACTGCCAATCACACTTAACATGAAAACAAGCGATAAAATAATAACCAGGTGACAATAATCCTAAGCTGAATTCAAAAATGAAATTATAACAAAGAGTAATCTTAGTGAAAAAAAAAACAGTATGCAAATGCAGGTCATATAGACGAGGCAGCTAAATAATAAAATACCTAGATAAAAAAGATGGAAAAAATTGGTGAATAGAAGGCAAAAACTATGTATCAGGGTATGCATCTCGATAAAGATGCGTTTTCAATAGGGATTTGAATTGAGTTATGGAACCTGTGGAACGAAGTGAGGAGGGAAGGTTGTTGAATAACTGTGGAGCTCTGACTTGAAAAGAGCGTCCACGGAAACGAGTGCGTCTGAATAGTGGTTGGGTGAGGACAAGAGTAGCCGACTGTCGGGTGCTGCGACAGGATACGTGAACGTTAATAAGGTCTGAAGGGTAGGAGGGAGCAAGATTGTGGATACATATAAAGATTAGTAAGAGGATTTCAAATTGGATACAGAGGTGTAATGGAAGCATTGTAGTAATTTTAAGGTAGGGGTGATATGCATGCGCAGTGGAAGCTGACACACTCATATGGCGGCAGCATTCTGGAGTTTTTGAAGTCGGGATGTTTCATAGGATGGGATATTAATGAGTAGGGAGTTGCATATTTCTAGACGGGAAGTGATGAATAAATGGATGAGTGTTTCCAGTTGGGATCGTGTGAGATAATGGGAGGTAGACCGAATATGTCGCAGGTAAAAGTATCCAAATTTAATAACATGTGATATATGCCCATGAAATGAGAAGTTACATTCGAATATAACACCTAAATTACGGACAGCCTGTGAAGGTTTAAGGATTGGATTGCCAAAGTTAATGGATATGTTTGAGGGTGGTTTGCGGCGGGACGGGGAGGTAATGCACATTAATGAGGTTTTCGTGTGATTAAACTGCAGGTTATTTAAGGACATCCAATGAGCAACATCTTCAAGACATGCCTCTATCTGAGGCGCTACCCTGCGGGACACCATAATGCAGTGGTTTGGAAGAGGATTGATGGGAGGAGACATGGACAGAAAAACATCTCTCGGATAGATAAGACTGGAGCTATTTTAGAGCTGCGCGGATAACAAACACCGACTGTAGTGGCTGCGAAAACACCGCATCGCCTCCAGAAAAATCTAGACCAGCAACGCCGTTATGTATTCCTTCACAAACCATTACATACCGGCTCACAAAAGCAGACGTGTAAAGATAACGCTGACCCATATCTCGCATCTTTTTATAAATAACAGTTCTGTGTGTCCAGCTTATTCTTTACACAAAAGCAAACCCAATGAAACTTACGTGTGGTTTAGCAATTCTATAGTCCTTCTAAGCCATCGCTTAGTACAATCGCTGTAGAGGTCGGCATTTCTTTCGCTCGAGGGTGCCACGCTATTGGGGCTCATGATATAATTGTCGGAGGCGGGGCAGTTGATTGTCCTTGGATCCGGGCCACCATCATAGTCCACGCCAATGCTACAATGGCAAAGATAAATGTCGCTGATTTTTTTTAACAAGATTTTTGACATCCGCCATGGTAACGATAACGGTGGCGAGGGCGATGACGAATTCGCGTTGTTCGAGTGTGGGATAAAATTGACAGGCGAGTGTATCGGGTATTGTATTAGTGCATTATAACTGCCACATTAACATTCATTGTAAACAGTTTCTGAGAGCCTTCATTAGATGATACATGCGGTCTATAAACGTTCTATTTTATATTTACCTTTATCATGAGGAATTTGATAAGTAGCCTAAAATCTACAAATTTATCATTTTTTCAAGAACGGGAATTGATATTCAAAAGACAACCGAATGCCGAACAATGCAACTGAAACTTGGTTTTGTTTTTATTTAATGTTTACTTTGCTTTTTCTACCCACCATGAACATAATATCCACCTCTAAAAAGAAAGCATTTGTGTATGCCTGCTCAATATGTTATAAACGTGATGTGTGTGAAATTTCCAGTGCCGAAAAACGCCTTTTGATTTGTCCAGTACCTTCTTTCAATAAAGTTGTTTTATATTTTACTCCTGTTGACATCTTAGAATGACCTAAACAATTTCTTCGTGTCATTCTTATGGTGTTTTGTAGTATACTACATACTAGTAATCATGTCCGCAATTATCGAATTGATAAAAATTGAAAAGGGCTACTTAGAGACAAATTGTAGTTTAGCTTCCTTCAAACAAGACAAATTGTAGACAAAAAATACAATAATTGATTTTATTATACGATGATAACATATTATTTGTACTAGCCATTATACAGATATTTACTAATCCTATATAATTCTTATATAAAGTCCAACATTCGAATGGATCAGACCCGCAACACCGAGCCGTTATGAAATTATTTTAATAGTAACATTTATTTATTATGTCCTTTCCTATTGTCGCTAACATTCAGTAGGGAGTGCCCTCGATAAGGTTACACTTCTGGCACCTCACTTCAATGCTTATAATTTGTTATTGGACTCACAAACATGTAAATGCAACTACTGTCTTTATATCATAGTGTTGAATTATTCATTTCAGTAATTACATTAGGATTTTTTTTTTATGAATTGTGTTGTTATTGTCAAATTATATTGTGTTGAATAAAATAAAATAAATAAATGTACCTGAACTCTTGACTTTTATGCTACATTTTAACGCGTGTTGCAAGCAAATATGACAGTAGGAAAAACCTATACCCCTGATGGGACTATTCATTGTGTTTCCTCAATTTTCTTAACCCGAAACCCAGGCATGTCTGGGTGGGCTAGCTTACTTCTCATCGATAATATTTTTTGAATCCCGAATAAAATAGTTTTATAGTTTGACACAAAATCACTCTTAACTGCTAGTCAATACTATAGTGCACTAAATACACTGTAATACTCATATTTTGCAAGACTAACGCGTGGGCTTTATTCAGAGAAAATATCTCTAGTACTCTCATTACATACAAGTAGTTTACTAGTTAATTAGGACGTGCTGCCTTAAAAGTTGTGAAAACATCCTAGCGCTTCCCTTCATCAAAAAGTATTCCTACATATTGTATTTTATATTGCATCATTTTCTTGTAATATCATTATAATGCACATTACCGTACAGTATCAATCTTCAAAATAAGTACAGTATGGATGGCCGTATGTCATTATAACTAGTGTGAATATTGTGAATATGTCGACCTATTTTTAGAAACAGGTTCAATGACCTCATCGCGAAAAAAGTCGACGGACGGTAGGTTTCGAACCTGTGACCTCGATCGCCACAACTATACTAACTACTAACACACAAGCTGAGCATGCGTTCGAGCCTGCATTTATCTGTCGATAAAACCCTTTCATCTCATCGTCCATATAACGCTCAATTAATTAATTAATCGTCCATATTGCTTTTAAATTATCTTACTAATCACAAAGCTCGGCAGTCAATCCTCAAAGCATCTCTCACCACTCTAAATCATTTTGAATGAAGCCACTATTACACGCAAGTTAGAGTTAATACCGCCCATATCTTTGTTCTGTGCCTCCTCACTCTTATTACGCTTTCAGCTATTGCAGCCTTGACAACTAGATATACGACTTAAGACATTCCCCATTTGCATTTAAAATGAGGGGGGGGGGGCGTGTCACCTCAACAATAGCCCCGCGGCATCTTTTTATCCCGGTAACTGTTCACTGGGTGCTTTTCCACATAAATGATAATGATACAATGAGCTCGACAGGGCTATCAAAAAATAAAAAGAAATTCCATTCATATATAGTGCCCTTTTAACACAAAGCTATCAAGACACTTTGCTAATATCGTGAAACGATACCGCGAAAGAAAACATAATTAGTTTCAGATAGGTGAAACGTATGCAGTATTATCACAAGAACATGACAATTATCATCACATGGAGTTAACTCCATTCCTTAAAAAACAACAACTGCAGCGCATGACCCCTCCCGAATATAGCGAAATAACTATTCTTACCTACGCTACGGCTGACGGTAACATACATAACTATTTTTTCCCCTGAAGGGACAGGAACCGATGACTCCCAGAAAACCAAGCTGGTGGGTTTTTCGTGAGCATTAATTTTACGTGCTTCACGCCGTCTTTGAGAAGTACCTGTTCTTTAAAGCGATGTACACAGATTTCCCGAAGAGTCATCGTGAACTATAAATTGAGTGGCGATGAATATTTAACAAAGTTCACATTCTCTCTACCGTATTTAGCAAATAATATTGAAGTACCAACCACAGCATGATGTTTTGAGCGATCCTCCGGACTATCGAAAGGCTACGGGTAGCCTCAATTAGTGCACATGCTCGAGGTGTACAAATCGTATACTCTTCAACGAGTGATTGGAGTTCCTGTACGCCATTTTTGTCAAGGATATCAAATCTGTCAAAAAGGAAAGGTATTTTTATCTGAATATCCTACTACTGCATATCTAATGTCTACTTTACCTTCATTTGCAAGTGACAAATGGCTACAACACATATTAATCCGGCAATTATTATTATTATTATCACCATCATCATCATCGTCGTCGTCGTTGTTGCCGTTACCGTCGCTCTCGTCGTCATCGTCATTGTTTTCATTATCATCATTATTATTATTTTTATCTTTGTTATCGTTAGCATCGTCGTTGCCGTTGTTGTCTCATTCAACAAGGAATCACGTATATAACGAAACTGGAATGCACTCAATTAAAAATTGACCATTTATAGTATATGTATAGACACCCTCATAGCTGTCCTCGATACCTCTACATCAATCTCTCTTCTTCTTTTGGACTTAGTCTTTATTCCAGAATCTATGAAAACGGCTCTAATCAATCCTCTCGGTCTCAATCCGAACATCCTCGACAGCTACCGACCTGTGTCTGACCTTCTATTTTTCTCTAAAATCATCGAAATAGCATCCAGATAATGGAACACCTAAATGCCAACTCTCTAATCTCATCATTTCAATTGGCACACAGAAAAAACCACAGCGTCGAAACCTCTCTTCTGTACATCACTGACAGCATTACCGAATCTCTAGACTCTGGCAAAGCTGTAATCTTGGTCTTACTCCATTTGGGTGCCGCATTTGACACGACCGATCACCAAACTCTACTCTCTCGTCTTGAATCACGCTTTGGCATCAAGCAGACTGCTCTCTAGTGGATCACATAATACTTACACAGCCGCTCTTTTATCGTTTAAACCATAAATCACAAGTCTTAACAGCATCCGCTACCACATGGACTTCCCCAAGGCAGCGTACTCGTACCCCTGCTTTTCTCGACCTGTAAAACCCCCTCGGTGACATTCAAAAAATGGTATCAACTATAACTTCTATGCCGACGACGCCCAACTCTGGTTACCCGTAAATCCTGATAACGCAACAGAAGTTTCAACTAATCTCACAGGACTACCTTCAGGACATTTCTCATTGGATGCTGTATAATAAAATAAAACTTAACTCTGAAAGGACTGAACTCTTTTCATCTCCTCGCCCTTCCGCCACCACTACCGATAATTTCTATTTCTTTTGATAATACTACCTTAACTCCTACCGCTATTCCCCCGTTACCTAGGTGTCGCATGCGACTCTCACTTTACCTTTAGATATCACATCAGCAACGTCATTAAATCTGCCTTACACAGTCTGAAAAATACCTCGTCTATTTCAAAATATCTAAACTCAACCCTGTGCCAAACGCTCGTTCACGCTATTGTATCTGCCCGTATCGACAACTGAAATTCGCTTCTAACTAACTTTCCAGCCTGTGACATTCAACGAATCCAGAAGCTCCAAAACAGTGCAGCTCGTCTGTTCACTCATACTCGTCGCTCTCAACACATCACTCCAGTCCTGATCTCCTTTCATTGGTTTTCTGTGGAATAACACATACAGTTTAAAATACTTGTTTTTACCTCTAAATGCCTTAATCTCACTGCACCAAAGTATCTCAGCGATCGCACAGTCATGCATAAGTCCGCCAGAAACACAAAGCAGTCGAAAACAGTCATTCTCGTTGTCCCTAGATCTGAGCGAGTACACTTCGGCGATCTCACTCTTACCTTCAACTCCGTTCTACTCTTTAATGCTCTCCCTCTTGACATCACAACATTACCCAGTCTCCACAGCTACAAGTCCAAACTCTAAATCCCCCTCTTCACAGTTGCTTACACAAAGACTTACTGCATAGTTCCTTAGTTGCCTCACTTGACATTGTGTCACATATTTTACATTTAATTCTTTATAATTCAAAGTTATCACCATAAATAGGCCTATGTGTATATTGTCGTAGTTCATAAAAGTGTAAAACGACTACTTGGCATTGTAGCACTCTTCAAATTGCCCATACCTTGATTAGTTGTTGTTATTATTATCGTCGTCGTTATTATTATTATCATGTAATTATTCATAATTCAAAGTAGTCATCAGCGTAAGTGTTTGTATATTGTTTTAGTTTATTCAAGTGTAAAACCACCACTAAGCATTGCAGTATTCCCGACATTGCACATAACTTCATTAGTTTATGTTTTAAGCTAGTAACATTGTAAAGTGTCGTCGACATCATCTTGTCATTATCGACCAAGGAATAATTTGGCACTCTAAATAAAGCTTTATTATTATTATTATTATCTCATTGCCATGAAGCAGTCCCAACATGAAAATAGGAACTCACCGACGGCTGACTCCAGATTGGTTTCCGATTCTTCGATGAACGCAACGAGACGGTTCCAGTCATCAGCCAGAGCTTCGAGATCGCGTCGGATGACCTCCTGACCACGCGCTCCCGTCGTCTCACATAATACCTCACCTAGCTGGTCAGTATTCTTGACCTGCTCCTCACCAGTGGCCATGTCGCCGCGTAGCTCCTGCAATTAAATCAACATAGTCTTCACATGCTGCGAACCTTAGACCTATGTTCGTCACCACCTGAGGAAAACCTGGATCGCTTGGAAATTATCTCAGTACATCTGTATCAACCTTAAGACCTCTGAGTGTTCTGGATCACACATTAATGACCGTAATGTCTCTGGACCACCCATGAATCACCAGAGTGTATCTGGACCACATCCGAATGACCCTAATGTATCTGGAACACATACGAAGGCCCCGAGTGTATCTGGACCACCCCTGAATGACAAGTATATAAGGACCACACATGAATCACCCGAATGTATCTGGACCATCCATGAATCACCCGTGTGTATCTGGACCACACAAGAATGACCCAAATGTCTCTGGACCACCCATGAATCACTCGAGTATATCTGGACCACACATGAATGACCCGAATGCATCTGGAACACACATGAATGATTAGAGTGTACCTGGACCACACATGAATGACCCTCGTGTATCTGGATTAAATAGTAAAATCACTTACTCATACCTCCCGTATGAAATGGAGATACCCACAGTGTGAATCAACCCATAAAAAATTACCACTACATCACCACAATATTCGTACCTGGAACAGCCATCACCGACCCTAGTGTAATTGGAAATATCCATTCATTAATAACAGCCGCTGAACCACCCATTCATCCGTGAATAAACTGAACATACCTGAATCGCACGTAAACGCGCTTCCAGTGTAGCCTTGTCACCAGAGCAGTTATTGAGCTCATGTAACTTCTTCTTGATGCCAGTGAGCCAATCGACTGAACCCTTATACGACATGCGGAAGTCTTCGTGACTGTTCACTTGGTCCTCCATCTTGTCGACCTTATCCTACAATTCGTGCGTCGTGAATGTCAGGAAACATCGTACGCAGAGATACCGGAGAATCAAGTGCCTCTGAATCCAAAACAGAGCTAAACCCGAGGTAAGAAGCCATTATATAACCACTGTACCATGTGTGAACAATACAAATTATATAAGTAACCTTCATATATTATTAAAAGTGAATAATATCGTTAGGCAAAAAGATAGCTCCAATAATAGTTTATTTATTACTATCAAAGGGGGACCCGGGGTCAAAAATTGTGGACTAGACACAGCTCTACACGTAAATGCGGGCAAATTTGGTGAAGAAGAGAAAAACTGCCGGTATAGGCAGATATAAAAAGAATGTATGGAGCTATAGGAACGTTGTAACGCACGAGGGTGGTGTCTAGGAGAGTCTGGTAGTGTCTACGGATGTCGGCTACGTTCTTCAGGGCCGTGTCGTCACCGAGCTTTGTGGCTTGAGCCTCGACCTTCTTCAGTAGGTCCTCGTGACTCTCAATGTCTTGTTGGATAGCCTGCATGTTATTATAACTTCAACCTAATGGGTGTATCCTCATCAAATTATAACACCGAATAATCATCACATTGCTCATTCACTAATGGATCGTAAATATCTAGTATGTCTTAGTTCACATAGTGTTACATATTTACATATCATTATTCATAATTCAAAGTAGTCATCAGCACAAGTATGTGTATATTGCACTAGTTTATACAAGTGTAAAACCACCACTGGGCATTGCAGTACTCCCCAAATTGCACATAACTTTATTAGTTTATGTTTTTAGCTAATAACATTGTAAAGTGTCGTCAACATCATCTTGTCATTGCCCAAGGGATAATTCGGCACTCTAAATAAAGCTTTATTATTATTATTATAATACAGACATACCGACCTTAACTTTATCTAGATGTGACTTTTTCTCGACCACATCAGACTTGAATTCTTCGTCTGCATTTATTTTGGCATCGGTTCCCGCCATCCACTCGTTGATGTGGCTCTGTAAGCGAGCAAATTCGTTCCAATCATTCAGGGTTCCCTCCACCAATTGCTTGCACTGCATGACTTCGCTGCGAAGTGTTTCGTATGAATCCCTGGCGTCTGTTGTGTCTTTGTCTATTTGTTGACAGCCGACGGCGTTAGTGTTAGGTAGTACTTGGTCCGAGATGTCCAATAAAATGCGCAGACGCGCTTGTCCACCCTCAATTTCAGTTTGTAATTCCTAAAATTCATTTGATTGAAGATATATAATCACACAATTAGCCGAAACAAGGTACAGATATCGACCTAAATACACACAATGTAAAAACACTTAAATTTATTTCTTGAATTACTTGGAAGAGTTGGTGCCAGTACTGCAGTGGTTAGAAGTGCTGCCTTTCATGAGGGAGGTTGTGAGTTTGAACCAGCAAAAATCAGGGATTTTCTTCCCGTCCCTTCCACGATAGGAAATGAACAAGATTTTCGTGCTTAAATAATAAGATTAGTCGTGGAATGGTTTATTATAAATTATCTCAGGGATGTAACAGGGTAATATTGTACGTGCGACTGACATTTAATTATAAAGTAGCACCAAAACCTCGCCTCTTCCCTTTGAAAGATAAATTATTAGGGCATATAAAATAGCGAGTCAACTACCATCAATCAATACCATGAATCAACAAATTCCTGTAATGTTCATTAAAATAACCAGTATCAAAATGTACATAAACATCACCTTCACAGATTTAAGACAGTAGGCAACATCATCTTTACTTCCACTCGTGTCCTTGAGATTTTCCAACTCTCGATGTTTGTCCTTCAACCACTTGGTAAATTTGTCCAGGTTCTCATCGTATGACACGTGATCTTGGTACCTATTCTCCAGCTTAGCTGCAGTCTCCTGAAGGAGAGACACTTAACGATTGACATCTCACAATAAACAGTCAGGATTCCCTTCAATTTAGTACAAAGTGACATACACAATGTTTATAAACATTTTCCACCATCTACGTTTTCTTTTACACATGATCACAAATCAAAGCTCACCTCACCCAACTGTGTATGTTATTTATATAGCAGGGCATGAAATTTATGCCGGCACAAGGCATTTTGCCGGCATGCCCCATTTATTTGCAGGCTTGTTCTATGTTATA
>WURV02225747.1:0-10218 GCA_011762755.2 Epimenia babai | reverse complement strand
GCAGCGATGACAGGCCCCGCTCCTTCTGGGTCTCGTGTAGCAGCCGGCCAGCGTCGACGGCGACGTCGATGAGTGCGGCGATGTTGGTCGCATTGGCGCGCGTGGCCAAGCCATCTTGAATCAGCGCCGCTTGCAGGATCAGCAACGCGGCAGCCGGCAGGCCGAACGCGAGCAGGATCTTGGTACGCAGGCGCGACCTGTTGGTCTGGCCAATCGGCTGCGTGGTGGGGCCCACTGCAGATCCGGTGATCGTGCTGGCGGAGTGCGAGTCTTCGGGCATCGTGCTGGCTGACTACTTGGTGACCGCGAACGCGTTGCCGATGGTGACGTAGTCGTGGAACGTGCCAGCGCTGTCTTGGTCCGTGATGCGCGTGATGGTCGTGCCGTCCCACGCAAACAAGTCGCGCGTGGTGTTCGTGCCGACGATGCGGGTGAACAAGATCGTGCTGTCGAGCGTGCGTCGCTCGAAGCCTTCGTCGCCGGTGTCGGTCGTGATCGGGACCGAGGCGCTGGCCGAAGCATCCCACATCGACAGGTCGTCCTGGCCCGAGGCGTCGAACGAATAGACGAAATCGCCGTCTTCCAGACCGGCGCCTTCGAAGGCGAGTCCGGTGCCGGTGATGGCGGTTCCCCAGGTGCCGGCGGAGACGTCGAACACGTTGAGCGCGGTGCCGTCTGCGCGTTCCTCGACGTAGTCGCCGTTGCTCAGTTCGCCGCCCGCGAACACGGTGCCGCCGGCGTTCCAGGTTTGCATGCTCGGCGAGGCGACCATCGAGATCGCGAGCTTGGTATCGGTCGCGCCACTCGGGCGGATCAAGGCCCAGCTGGTGGTGCCATCGCTGACGATCTGGCTGATGGTGCTCTGGTCGCTGTCGTTGCGCAGCGTCGCGTTGGTGCCGTCGTCGAGGTCGTAGTAGTAGGCGTCGTGCTCGGTGCTGCTGGCGATGATGTTGTAGGCGACTTCATTGCCGGTGCCGACTTCCGCGAAGACCGTGGTGTTGACGCCTGACGCGATCGTCGTCGTCTGACCGGTCTCCGGGTTCCAGAAGAACAGCTCTTCATCGCTGCTGTTGAGCGCCGTGAACACCACCTTGTTGTTGGTGCCGTTGGTCTGGAACGTCTTGTTGCGGGTCGCGAGCGCCGTCACGTCGAGGCCGATCTCCGCGAGACCGATGCCGACGCGATAGTAGAACAGGTCCGTCTCGCCGCTGTCGCCGAGGCGCGAGAACACCGCGCCACCGTCGGGCAATACCGCGAGCAGCTGCTCATCGGTCGCCGCGTCGCTGATCAGCACGACCTCGTCTTCCGCCGGGTCGTAGTAGTAGATGTCCGCCTGGCCATCGACGCCGTCTTCGTAGAACACCAGGTCGTTGGTGTTGACCAACACCGAGAACGTGCTGAGGCCGCCGTCGGCGATGTCGCGCGCGAGGCCGGTCGTCGGATTGTACGACCACAGCGTCATGTCGGGTGCCGCGCCGGTCGTGTAGATCACGTTTCCGTCGCTGGGCTTGGATTGGTAGGTCGCGCCGCCGTCGATGTCGGCGGCCAGTGTCGTCGAGCCGCCCGTGTAGGTGTCGTGCAGCAGGCTCGCGCTGTTGATGCCCAGGCGGTAGATGAAGTTGCGCGTGCCGACGGTGTCCCTGAAGAACGGTTGCGGCTGGGAACTGGTCACGCGTGTCAGCGCGTTGGTCGCCGTGTCGAGGACCAACATGCTGCGGGCATCTTCGCTGACGGCGATCAGGTTGGCCGACGTCACCATCACGCGGAACGTGCCCGTGTTGGTCTTTGGGCCATCCGTCACCGAGAACGTGACGTCGTACTCACCGATCGAATCGAACGTATTCGAGTAGGTGCTGTCGGTGAACGAACCACCGCCGGACGTCACCGTGTAGGTCAGCGTCGGGCTTTCGCGATCCGTGACGTAATCCGAGAGATCGAGCGAGAACGTCGAGCCACCGTTGGTTGCTTGCTGCGGGATGTCCGAGACGCGCGGAGCAGCGTTGCTGACCGAGCGACCGTCGCTGCAGGCGGTGACGAGCAGCGCGCAGGCCGCGAGAAGACAATGACGTACGTTCGTGTAGACCATGGGAGGTTTGCGAATGCGGATAGCCGGTCGGTTGGCGGATTTCGCCACACCATGGCATCGGCTCGTCGGACCTCAGGGCTGAAGGCGGACAGCTGCGCTCGATGGCAGCGTGCGCTTCGCCTCCCGGCGCGCGGATGTGCTTGCGCATGTCCGCTGCTGGCCGGTGGATGCGCCGGCGGACGCTCGGTCCGCGCGGGGCGCTAGTTGCCGATCGTCAACAACGCGCGATTGGACAGCACCAGCTGGGGGAAGGTCGCGCACGGTGATTGTATCGGGTCCAGCGTCGTCCACTGCGTTTCGAGTTGCGCGCCGATCAAGCTGGTCTGGCATGGCAGCGGGAACGCGACCGAGTCGGTATGCGTGGTCACGATCTTGGTGACGGTGGACTCGAACGGCGTCCAGACGCACGGGCCACACGGCAGCGAACCGTTGGGAACGGCGAGGTTGAACACCGTTGCGATCGCCGTTGGCGGCAGGCCGGTGATGCCGCAGACCATCGAGCTGGCGCCGATGCTCGGGCTCTCCGAGAAGTACTGCGCGCCGGCGGAGCCGCAGCCGCCGCCGAGATCGGCGATGGTGCCGCTGTTGGCCGCGGTGGTCAGCAGTTGCGCATAGACGTTGGTGTTGATGGCCATCACCGCGAGCGCGTTGTCGAGACTCGGTGCGCCACCGGACGCAGCCGTTGCGACGACGATGCGCTGGTCTTGTGACTGCGCGAGTTCGTTGATCTCAACGCCGCACCACTCAGAGGTGCGACTGTCGATGGCAGCCGCGCGAAGCGTGGTGGTGGGGACTCCGATCCCTTGGAAGTACTGGTAGCCGATCCAGGTGCGGCCGGGCGCGTAGCCGAGCGACGGCGCCTTCGCCTGGGCGAACACCGAGCCGCCGAAGGTTTCGATCGGCCCTGCGTCGAACCCCGAGTTGGTCGAGTAGCGCAGAGTCTGGCGCCGGATGCCCGGCGCTGCCGTGGAGCTGGCGGCGCGCTGCCAGGCAACGACCCAGGTGCCGTCGATGCCGTCGACGGCGGGCGCATTGACTGCATCGGAGGTGGAGTTGCCGAGCGTGGTTGATGCGACGGTCGCCATCGTGCTCGTGCGGAACGCGGAGACGCGCACGCCGCGAGTCGGGCCGATGCCGGAGAAGCGCCGCGACGCGATCATCAGCAGGCCGTCCGATCCGCGGCACTTGCAGATCGACGGTTCGGTGTAGTTCGAACCGATGCCGCCGGTGTCGGCCACGACGGTGGCGGGGTTGGGGCTCACCAGTGTGTCGCTGGTGTTGAAGAAGACCGCGCGCGCACGGATCTCGTTGAAGATGTTGTCTTCGTAGGCGACGACGAAACGGCTCGTGCTGTTCTGAACGGGGTAGTAAGAACCGGCGATGTCCGGAGACGCGTACAGTTGGACCCCGGTGGATCCTGCGATCTGGGTCTGGTGGGTGATCGCCCCGGTCGCCGCATCGATCGCGCAGAACCGGACGCTGTTGTTGAGCCCGTCGGTCTGCTCGAAGGTGATCCCGAACCGGTCGTATGCGCTCAGGTTGGCGACGCGGGCGTGATCACAGGTGCCGATGGTCGGAATGAAGATGGTCGAGCCGAGCAGGGCACCGTTCTCGTCGACGCGTTGCGCGCGCACCAGCCGCACGCTCGCCGTGAACTGACGCATGTAGGTCACCAGGTACGAGCTCGTCGAGAAGTCGAACGCCGCGTCGGGCTCGCCGTCGTCGTTGATCGGCCCGTTGGTGATCGGGAAGATGGTTCCGATCAGCGGGTCGAGTACGAGCGGGTAGTGGGCCGACTCGACGAAGCTCTGGGGCAGGGAGAATTCGAGTGCGCTGCCAACTTGGCGAACCGTGCCGGCAACGGATGCGCCGTTGGCGTCGATGCCGGTGACGCCTCCGATCGAAACACCGCACGCCGCGTCGCCATCGGGTTCGCGCAGCAAGAAGTCGAGGCCGCCGTCGCGATTGGAGCGTCCGTCAGCGAGCGAGGAATCGAGCGCGTAGCGCACGACCAGATCGCCGTCGCCGGCGGGCTTGTTCTCGAACCGCCACGACAGTGCGACGCCGTCGACGCCGACGTCGTAGCGCTCGATCATGCCGGGCGCGTGCGCGTAGCTTGCGCGGTGCTGCCGCTGTGCGGGGGTGACCTTCGTGTTGAAGGCGAGCACGTCGTGGTCGCCGCGGCGAACGGATGGCGCTCGCAGTTGCAGGTGCTGCAGATCGCACGAAGTGTTGCCGAGAGCCGGATGAAAGCGCATGCCGTCGTGCGCGAAGTGCACGCGGTAGTCGGGTCCACCGCCGAGCAGCTTGCCGGGGCCATCCGCTTGCAGTCCGGCGTTGTGGCTGATGTTGACGAGTTCCGCAGCGCCTTGCGGCGCCCTGAATTGCGGCTGTTGGGCGGACAGGGAAGCCGCGAGTAGCGGCAACAGCGTGACAAGTATCGATCGCATGGGAGTTCCTCTGCCCGAGCAGCGATGCGACGTCGCCTGTTGTTCGCGCAATCTCCCTGGTTCAGTCTGCGAGCGTGGCGGCGAACGCGGCTGGCGAGCCCTCGCGCACGGCGTGCTGCAAGGCCAGCGAACGGTCGATGGCGCGCTTGGCGAAGCCGAGTGGCAGCGTGGGGCCGTCGATGTCGCCCCAGGTCGCGGCGTGCAGCCTTCGATCTCGTTCGGCTCGCGGTCGGGCCGGCTGGTCGAGGATCGCGGTCAGGTTGACCGCCGCCGGTGCGTAGCCCGGCGACATCTGCATCGCGCGCAGCCACAGATCGGAGGCGGCCTGCGCACCTTCGGCTCCTCGCCAGCGAATCGATGCGATGCCGAGCAGATTGAGCGTGCGCGGATCGTCCGGAGCGAGCTGGTTGGCGCGCAATGCCGCCTTGGCAACCGCGTCGCCGCTTGCCCATGTCGGCAACATCGCGACCGCGCGTCCGAGAGCTCGCTCTGCGGCTGTGCTGGTTGGGCGTTGTGGTGTGCGTGCGGCCAACGGCGCGAGTTCGGTGAGGCGGTTGCCGAGGCGGTGTTGTTGCACGCGTTGGTGGCCGGCGCGGGCGATGCGTTCGATGCGTGCTGGGTCGGCGAGCAGTTGCGTGACGGTGTCTTCGAAGTCGTCATCGCCATAGAGCACGCACTCTTCGTCGGGCACGAAGAAGTCGCGCACTTCGAGGTTGTCGCGCTCCATCATCAGCAGTGCGCCGCACGCCGGCACTTCGAACGCGCGCAGGTTCATCTCGCCGCGGATGCTGCGGTTGAATCCGATGCGGCATTGATTGAGGAAGCGCGCGTAGTCGTGGCCGTGGATGCCGCTGCGCACGTCGGCGGAGATGCCGCGCGCCGCCAACGACTGCACACGCGTGATCCACGGAGCGCGTTCGCGCTGCACGTCGGCGTTGAGGTTGCCGGCGAAACCGATGTCGATGTCACGTCCGGGGACGTCATCACGCAGTTGATGGAACGGCCGCTTGTGGGCGTATTGGCACCAATAGCGTACGTCCGCGAACGAGAGCCTGCGGAACAGTTCTTGGCCTTGGCGGTCGCAGAGCAGCGTGTCGAAGAACGGCCACAGCGATGCCAGATACGGCAGCGTCAGGTTGTAGTCGGAGACCACGCCGACGACCGGAACCGGACAGTGTTCGAGGCCCGCGGGAATCGGCTCCTGGTCGGGCCAGAACAGCAGCACCAGGTCTGGTTCGAATCCGGCCGGCAGCGCCGCCTGCAACTCGTCAAAGCTGCCGTGCGACGGATCGAACGCAACGTCGAACGGGTAGTGCACACCGTCGACGAGCATGCGATCCCGCGGTCCAAACGTGACCAGCTCGACGTCGCGCATCGCAGCGCGCTCGTCGAAGCACTCGAGCGGCAAGTTGCAGAGGATGCGCATGGCGCGCTCAGGCGGCCGGCAACGAGTCGAGGTTGTCGCGCGCGTCGGCGAAGTTCGGATCGATGGCGAGCGCGCGCTCGAAGCTCTGCCGCGCGCCGGTGAGGTCGCCACCCTGGTAGAGGACGACGCCGAGCAGGTTGTAGGCCTCGGCGGTGCGTTCGCCGGTGGCGAGCGCGGCGCGGAACGCCTGTGCCGCTTCGTGCATGCGCGTCAACGCGTGCAGCGCGTGGCCGCGCGCGCGGTGCAGGTCCGCGTCGTCGACGCCGGCTTCCGCGAGCTCGTCGAACAACGCCAGTGCGCGTTTGGGGTGGTTGGCGCGCAGGTGCGCGACGCCTGCGTGGCGCATCAACTGGTCGTCGCCCGGCGCGAGGCAGGTCGCTGCCGTCCACACGCGCGCAGCGTCTTTGTGGCACTCGTGCGCGGTGAGCTTCTCGCCGGTCTTGCACAGCTCGGCGAGCAGGCCGGGGATCGGGTCGTCACTCGGGTTGGCCTTGTGCGTCGACGTTTGCACCGGTGAGACCAGCCGCAGTTCGTTCGGACGTTGCGCCGGCGCCTTGCCAGCGATGTGCTGCAAGGCGCTTTCGAGTTCTTGGCCGTGCTGTTCGAGGCTGTAGTGCTGCGCGACCGCGAGGCCGCCTTCGCGAATCGCCGCGCGAACGTCTGGCAGGGCGCCGGCGAGCACCAGCGCTTCGGCCATCTCGATCGAGTTGTTCGGCTCGACGAACAGCGCGTAGCGATCGTGGCCTACGACTTGCGCGTGATCGCGGAAGCACGGGATGTCGGTCAGCACGGATGGTATGCCGCACGCCATCGCTTCGATCGCGGGCAGGAAGAAGCCTTCTTCGGCACCTTCGCTGGTGGCGAGGAACACATCGCACGAGCGGTAGAAGTCGCCCATCTGATCCGGACGCAAGCGCTCGTGCCATTCGACCGGGAACGGCTGATCGAGTTCTTCGGGAGCCTTCTCGGTGTTGGTGGCGCGCACGAGCACGAGTTGCTGGCCGGCCTGGTGCGCGAGGCGGCACGCGGCGTAGGCGGTCTCGAGTCCCTTCCAGGCGATCTGGTAAGGGCCGACGAGTCCGACGCGCAGCGGCGCCTTGGGCAGACGCGGGGCGCCGGGGTGGTGAACGGAGTGGTCGACGACGTTGCGGATCTCATGCGCCTGGATCGCAAAGCGATCGCGCAGCAGCCGCGTGAGGTGCGAGGAGATCGTCACGTGGTGCATGCCCGGCAGGCGATACACGGCTTCGATGCGTTCGCGCAGCGTGGCGTTCTCCGGATTGTCGCCTTCGAAGCCCTGGCAGAAGTGCACCGGCGCGCCCTTGCCCGGTCCGGCACTCGCGACCCACGGCACCGTCGACCAGAACGTTCCGATCAGCACGTCTCCGTCCGGCAGGTGTTCGGGGCGGAAGTCGCTGACCTGGCGGAAGGCGCACTGCAGCTCCAGCCATGCCGGCGGGCCGGATCGGCTCAGCACGGTGACATCGTGCCCCCTTTGGCTGAGCCAGTTCGCGGCCTCGAGCGCGACCTTGACGCCGCCCCACAGTTGATCCGCAACTTCCAGCAACCACGTGATCCGCATTGTTCTTCGCCTTTGGCCTCGTCCCGGCCGGTTCGTGCTCGGTCATCGACCGGGTCCCTGGTATGGATCGGCGCGATGGCATGGGCGAACTTGAGCCCGACCCCGAGAACTGGCCCGCCTTGGCGGGCCGCGAGGGGCGATGGTTTCCGGGCGGCGCTGCGGGCATGATCCTCCGCCGCTGTGAACCCACTGATCCGCATCATCCCGGCGTTCCTGGTGCGCTTCTTCGCGAAGCCCTACGTCGCCGGCGATTCGCTCGACAAGGCGATGGACACCGTCAACAAGTTGCGTCGCGATCGCGGCCTGCTGTCGACGTTGGACCTGTTGGCCGAAGACATCCAGCGCCCTGAGCAGGCGCAACGCAACGTCGACACATACCTGCAGATGGTCGATGCGGCGGCGACGTTGCCAGCCGAGGATCGCCCGACGCTGTCGCTCAAGCCGTCGTCCTACACCATCCATCCATTGCATGAAGGCGGCGATGCCGCTGGCTCGCGCGAAGCGCTGCTGCAGATCGCGCGGCGTGCCGCAGACAAGGACGTCGACGTGTCGGTCGACATGGAAGGTCACGAGTGGACCGACTTCACGCTTGCGGCGTTGCAGGAGATGCACGACGCCGGCTTGCGCAACGTTGGCTGTGTGTTGCAGACGCGATTGCATCGCACGGAAGCCGACCTTGCGGCGCTGCCCGAAGGCATGCGTGTGCGGTTGGTGATCGGGATCTATCGCGAGTCCGATGACATCGCGCTGGTCGACAAACCGGCGATGAAGGACCGCATGCTGCAGTTCGCGGAGACGCTGTTGCGGCAGGGAAACTACGTCGAGTTCGCGACGCACGATGTCGCCTACATCCGCCGCTTCTTGGATGAGGTCGTGCCGCGTGCCGGCGTTGGCAGTGATCGCTTCGAAGTGCAGATGCTCTACGGCGTGCCGCGCGAACGCTTCCTGCAGGAACTGCTCGCGAACGGCATCAAGGCGCGCCTGTATGTGCCGTTCGCCCTCGGGTGGGATATGGCGATCGAATACCTGCGCCGTCGTCTGGATGAGTACCCGGCGATGATGTGGTTGGTGACGAAGAACTTGTTCTGGCGCAGCTAGTGCCCCGCACCATGAGCGCGGCGCCCGGGCGGTTGCCGAACTCCGGCGCGCGGCTACGATCCAGCGGCCCCTCTCTCACGCGTTCCGCTTCGAGGATCCCAGATGAACCCTCTGCGCACCGTTCTCGTGAGTCTCGTCGGTCTGTCGGCACTCGCCCAGACCCCGCAACCCTTGCTCGACATCGCGTCGGGATCTGCGTCGAGTCACGGCTCGTCGTTCGGTCCGAGCCCGCGCAGCGGTGAGTTGTTGTTCTTTGCCGATGACGGCGTGCACGGCTACGAGCTGTGGCGAACGGACGGCACGCCTGCGAACACGCAGATGCTCGCCGACTTGTCGCCAGGCGCTGCCGACACCCTGCATTGGGATGCCGCGCGGATCGGCGACCGCGGCGTGCTGGTCTTGCAGCGCGGCAGTTCGCATGAGCTTTGGGTTACCGACGGCACCCCTGGCAGCATGGCGATGGTCTATGCGGCGCCGGCTGGCTCGATCTTGCAAACGACGTTGTCGCGCGCCGTGGATGGCAGCGCCTACTTCGGCGTCGACAGCGAACTGTGGCGCACGGATGGCACGGTCAACGGCACCTACTCACTCGGCGTGCCTTGGGGAGCGGTGGTCGGGCAGTTCGCGGGGCTCGATGTGATCCAGGCGTCCTTTGGCGCGGGAGAGGTGATTGTCAGCGATGCGCAGGCGGCGGCGGTCGTGGCAGCCGTCGCGGGTCAGCTTCGCCAGACCGCGGACGGCCGCTGGTTGCGCACCGAGTACCGGCAGGTCTCGGTTTGGCAGAGCGAGACGGACGTGCAGTGGTTGGATGCGCCCGGCGCGCCGCAGTTGACGTTCGGCAACGGCGTGACCGTGCACGCCATGAATGGTGGGTTCCTGATCGCGGGACAGAACGACGAACTCGAGTTCTGGGACGGCGCGCAATCGCAGCCGCTCGGTACGTTCGGCGGGCTGCAGGTGTTGGGGCGGTTTGGCGAGGAAGTGGTGTTCGCGGGCGACGACGGCGTTTTCGGGCGTGAACTGCATCTGACCGACGGCACGTTGGCGGGGACGCGCACGCTGGATCTCGAGGCTGGTGCGCAAGGTTCGGATCCGGAGTTGGTCGGGGAAGTGCAAGGCAAGATGCTGCTGTGGGCGAACGTCTCGCCCGTCGGGCGTGAGCCGCTGCTTTCGGATGGCACGTTGGCGGGCTCGTTCGTGGTGGCGGACGTCGCGCCTGGGCCGGCGTCGTCGTCGGCCTACGAATGGGGCTTTGGCGAACGTCAGGTGCGCGCCGGCGGGAGTCGCCGACTGGTGTTGCGGGTCGCGACGCCGGCGACGGGCGTCGAGATACAGATCACCGACGGTTCCCTGGTAGGAACCCAGCTCTTGGCGGACATCCAGCCGGGCCCGACTGGCTCGTCGAATGGCGGCGACGCGGGCTTCGGCCTGATGGGGCTCGCCGGTGACGCGATGATCTGGTGGGCCGACGACGGCGTGACCGGAGCCGAACCGTGGGTGTTGCCGCTGCCTGGCACGAGTCATCGATTGCGCGACGACGGTGCCGTTGCCCTCACGGCGAGTGACCCCGTGCTCG
>WURV02225736.1:0-10218 GCA_011762755.2 Epimenia babai | reverse complement strand
TAACATATTAGCGGCCTTTAAGGGCTCGGTGTATATGCTGGACTGATGTAGCAATACACATAGTAACATATTAGCGGCATTTAAGGGCATGGTGTAGATGTTGGACTGTTATAGCAACACACATAGTAACATATTAGCGGCCTTTAAGGGCTCGCTGTATATGCTGGACTGTTATAGCAACACACATAGTAACATATTAGCGGCCTTTAAGGGCTCGGTGTATATGCTGGACTGATGTAGCAATACACATAGTAACATATTAGCGGACTTCAAGGGCATGGTGTAGATATTATGTCATAGTAACAGACAGAGTATTACCATACTTCTAGCCTTGTATCACATTGTAAGACATTAATGAAGATAGCAATTTAATGAATGGAGTTTATGTCCATACATCCGTTTTAACCAGGGGAATTAATGTTGTATTTCTCAACCATTTTGCAGTTGATTCATTTCCCCTGCCGCATATTGGAAGCCGCAATATTATCTGAAATGACCTTTGAGTGAACTCCGAAGTGTTATCCTAATATTGAGCAGCTACACCAAAGTAAATTTTCTAGTTTTAATTAAGCACCAGTGTCAGAGTGAGACACTAAGACGGCGCGGCATCCTTGTTGAATACGATGTTGATACTTTAGACGTTTTATAGAATTTGAAAATAATGTTTTATGGTTTTTTACAAAAGCGGGCCTTAGGATTTTCCGCACTTAAATAAGTACCGCTATATTTTGTCCATCTGTAATTGGTATATGGTGGTTCCATATTGAATGGGGATCTCCCAATTACGTGTCGCAGAATTTGTAGCTCGACAACAAATCCGATCAGGAACACACGAGTGTTACTGTTTCTGATAAAGGAACTTTAAAGGAACAGCTACAATATCCCTTATGCGATGACATTCATAACTATAATTTTTATGGAGAGAAATGCACAGAAAAAAACCTATACCTCTGATGGGTGCATTTTTCTCCAGCTCTTCGTAGAACCACATTGGCTACCCTTATTACCATATAATTTTTATATTTATGTTGGTTCATCGTACAGACATGGCGTTAGTCTGGGTATGTGGTAACAACATATGTGCTGCTGTTTAAGGGCTTGATGCCATCTGGCTATTATTTATGTTGAAATACGTGGAACATCAAATGCGCAAAATAAATAGTTACAGATGATAGTAAGTTTAAAATTAACTTCGGATTAGAGCATTTTAGGGCATATTGTAATGTACTGAATATATATATATATATATATACAGCAGAGTGATTCGTAATTATGTACCCACTTTTGTAATGAGAAATTATATTTCTATAAATGTCGCATATATGGTGTAGGCAAGTAGAAATGTTTTATTACGTTAATGTTCTTACCTTCATCAAACTTGCCGCTTTTCATCGCTCAGCCTCACCATCTTGAAGCGTACTAAGAACGTGACGTAATAAAACATGCGTACTTGCCTACACTATATAATTTCTCAATTCATAAGTGGGTACATAATTATGATTCACCATGTATATATATGCAATTTCTTTTCTTTATACTGTTAATGAATTCGATTATGGCCTATATTCTGATAATGAAATCTCCATCTTGCTCATGTGGCGTTATGTCTGAGAGAGCTGAAGTTAGGCATGGCTCGAGCATGACAGGAAATTCTTTTGATTGGAATAAAAATGTCTAATAAAAACCAAACATGCATCAAATATTACCATCTAGCAGAACAGTAGTCATCCCTTTCACCGATAATAACTGAGGAGAATGCAGGTAAAAAACTTATACATTCGATGGGACTCGAACCCACAGCCTCCAGAAAACCGTTATAGTGCACAAGAGGTATGCGTTTTTTCTCTCCAATTCTTTACAATTATTCAGAGAACCACCATGGCTACCCCATCAAGAACGATAATTACGCGAGTGTCACTCCGCCGTGACAGATTCCTGAGCCGATGTAAAATAATAAATATATAAAAATTTTTTGTATATGCGATATGTTGTATGCATCGTAACTACTTCGATTCCTATCTTAAATGCAAAATATCAGTTTCAGATCCTAAATTAATATCTGATTAAGATATAAGGTTCGTCGTTTCATCTGTCATTAAGGAAAAATATGGCATTATGCATGGTTTTCGGGATGTATCGGTGAAAGGGTTTAAAAATCAGGTAAAAAATCTATCACAAATGGTTCTCATTCTGTATATATCTATATATCCAGCTTATAGTAACTGCCATGACAGACGAGATATCTTGCCATGAGTTGGAACCATGGTGCCTTCACATGATGCGATTTGTTGAACGCAGCAGTTTGATCAAACTTTCGTCAATACTTTCTCCCAACATCGGCCCAACCCAACGATGTGAGCGAAATTGCAAGTTTTAAAGATCGAGCTTGCTTGAAAATCCCAACTCATGAAAATTATTTAAAGTTTCGGCCAATGACAGGGTGGAGCATATTCTCACCAGCCTTTCATTCGACCCATTGGATGGCTAACAATTTTCTATGTCAGCGTGGTTTAGTAAAGATCATCTGACAGATGAAGTGAAATATAGTTGATTTAGAGTGCACTTATAGCATTGCTGTCTAACACACTTTACACATCGATTAATACACTATTTAACAATGATGAAACATTGAGATGGCTGGAGCAATGTCAGAAAATAACGTAGATGTCACATCATTGCACGACTACGACGAATCGTGTTCGACCAAGTGCAACCTCATCGCGCAGTGCGAAGGAATCATCAAATCACATTTCAACAACTTGTTCACGAGTTGGATTCAAGTTCAACGAATTGCATCCCACAAACTGTGAAGGCACTACTCGTCCACAAGCATCGTTATTTTTGCTTGCACTCCTCTCTGCGACCCTTACCGTTTACGATGGTAACACGATTTCTCCACAAAGATATCAGATGATATCACGGTCCTGATGCTATCGCGCGTCTAAACACAAGTGATTCCCTAACCAAACACGCTCACTTATTGATTACCTCGCAAGGAGGCATATTTCCCATTTTTTACCGCCGTTTACTGTCTAATCTCAACTGAAGATTCCGTCACTCGGGAAACTCAAATGCGTCGATACCATTTTCGCATCCGACATAAATCTAGATAAATTAAATTGACTCCACAGATAACTTATGATTTCTTATGCTACTCACGTCGCAACAACTCCGCCAATCCTTGAGTAATGTCTGCGTCTTCTGTATACGTACAATTACCAACGTGCCGATTGATTTTATATTTTAGCAGAAAGTCTTCAGGAAAAGTTCAGCTCTATTTTAAAAACTGTATGAAAAGTAAGAATATAATCATTGCACCTGATATAATGTATACGATATATGAAAGAAATGCTGATCTTTATCTCCGTTAAAAAGCTACCTTTGATGTTGCTTATTTCACAGACATAGCTACATGTATGTTTATCAATCATCAAAAAGAGCAGCAATCATCAGTAAAATATGAATGCTGCCTTTACATACTACTATGTACCCTTTGTACACCTGTCAAAATCATGTTTTACAACAAGTCATTCGGGAAAAGGCAGCTGCTTAACAGGCACCACGATTTCTGCTTTCCCATATTTATTAGTTTTTCCGCAAATAATTTTTGCTCGCGGCAATTTTTCTCATGGCTAAGATGATGACCGCAATCAAAATAAAGTACCTCGCCCAAGGACACGGCAGAAAACGGAATTTGTTTTGCTCGCGATTCAATCAGTGGGATCCGAAGATCAATCTTTTGTCATCCTTCATCTATCTGGATCTTGTCTGCTATCGCCATTTTGCAACCAATAATTCGCAGATGTAATTTTCACGCGCTCTATAGGAAATAGCCAAAGAATCTATTTTATCGCAATGTTTTTGAATGTGATTAAATAAGAATAATCTGATTAAACGTAAATTGTAAGTAAATTATCAAGTAAAACCATTAACGAGTTCAATAACTTCGACAATTGATGCGCTGCTTTTTCGTAAACATGACAAAGTTGTACGAAAGGTTAAAGATCTCTAAATATCTGACTCCGTCGGCGCCACTCGTGTAGTGGTCATGTGATAACGTGAGGGTTTGAATACTCACAAACCAACGATTTTTCCGTGCTTCCCACTAAATGGAATCAGCAAGATTGACAGAGATTTGTATTGAAGTGGGCTATTTATTAATTTCATCAGGTATTAGGTAATTAGGCAGTATTGTAAGTGCTACTAGCGTAACCCACCATAAATGAATTTACAGCACTTAGTTATTACTAAAAATATGGCCTCTTTCGATTTTCTTAAACTACTATTTACAATCTAGCACTGAAACGTTTCCTTTCTCCTTTTCCTCGCATACCATTTATAAACTTGCACTGAAACATTGTCATTTTCTTAGTTTGACTACCATTTAGAAATTAGTACTAAAACATGGCCCTTTCCTTTCACTACAGTGTAGGCAAGACAAAAACCATAATATCTTTATCCACACAAGTATAGTAAAACTACTTGAGGATGTGTAGATGAAGAGGGAGATATTCTGCCACCAGTACAAGCGGCAAACCACTGATATCAATAATACTTCATGGTAGTAATTTTGTAGTCCTCTCCTTTCACCATGGTGATTGTTGTTTACACTAGGTGATAAGTTAAAAGCCTCTACCATCAATGGCTGTGCTTCTGCCTGGTTCTGTCAGGTTCCCTTGCTCTGTCACGCGCGTGATATCTCATCCACTTTCACTACGGATCATTGCTTTTATAGGCTATCGGACATCCAGCATAAATAAACAAACACATCTGTCGCGCTACTTAAGCTCTCAGACGCACCGTGACAGGACTGCTCCGCGCTGATTAATTCACTAGACAGACTGTCGTGTCAGGAGTCTCCCACCTGACATTGTTCTCCCACAGTGCTCCTCTCCAACATAGTAGACATGGTGCCGGTGTTTAGAAGCATTTCTCTTCAAGCGTGAGATTGTAAATTTGAATCCATTTTACACAATAGGAAAATTTGTCTGTGAATATTGACAGATTTGCATCAAAAGGTGTCTGATGGTGATAATTCCAGAAATTCTGGAATAAATATATATATATATATATGTGTGTGTGTGTGTGTGTGTGTGCGTGTGCGTGTGCGTGTGCGTGTGTGTGTACATATATACAGTATATATGAATTTGGAACCATTTTCCCAATATTTAATTATAGAATATATTACTCAGTATAATGTGTATAAGAATATACTCTATTCTTAGTAATATAATATAAGATCCAGGCGTTTATAGGTCATCTTCAAATTATTCTTTACCCTTTACATAATGATCCCATAGTTGAACTTTCATTTTGAGAAATATGGGAGTATTATATGTGCAGTATTTCACTCACAATAAGAACCAAATGTACATCAGAAAGTTCACAAAGTTTTTACTGTTTTTTCAGTAATAGTAATCTATACTCGGAAGGGTAACAAGAGCTCACAAGATAAAGAAGTAATCCCGGGGTTATTTTATTTTGATACAGGCATGCCGGGATTGCCTAAATTACACGTATTCTAGGGAAATGAATTGACTTCCGTACATAAAATGTGCCAATATTGAAAGGGTCACTAACATTTACTGTTATGGATCAAGTAGCACCGAAACATGAAGTAAAATTGAATAAACACTAAACAGTGGTGTGAGATGGATCAAGTTGCACTGAAACATGAAGTAAACTTAAATAAACACTAAACAGTGGTGTCGGATGGATCAAGTAGCACTGAAACATGAAGTAAACTTAAATAAACATTAAACAGAGTTGTCGGATGTATCAAGTAGCACTAAAACATGAAATAAACTTAAATAAACACTAAACAGTGGTGTCGGATGGATCAAGTAGCACTGAAACATGAAGTAAACTTAAAAAAGCACTGAACACTGGTGTCGGATGGATCAAGTAGCACTGAAACATGAAGTAAACTTTAAAAAGCACTGAACACTGATGTGGGCAGTGGAATCTTGTCACGCTTGACTTAGGCATCACATAATGTGGCTCTGAAAATAAAATGGACATAGGACATCATGACTGCGAGGGAGTGAATTCATACATTCGTAATGCCGAATAAATCACAAATTACATCACTTAACATTATGCGTTACCATAGTGATGTTTTCAAGTCTTAAAACGTTCCCTATTGCGCCGTACGGAACTTCGGTATTTGGTGCACTACTTTAACAAGATTCCTTGGAAGAAAAGAAAGCCAAGCGGTTCTGACGTTTTAAATTTATATGATTTTTCCTTCAAATCGATCGATACCTATGTTTGATGCACGAGGAATGAGCGCATCTTGTCCATACCGGCTAAGTGATACCGTAATCCGGCTACAGTCGCAGGGTCCTTGATTAAACGCATTACTCTCACCCCGGTGCACTCACCCACGTTCACTCACCCCCCTACACCCATACATCAGCGACCAGAGCCACCGATATCGATCCCGCCAGCGTCTGCTCTCTC
Organism: Epimenia babai; assembly: GCA_011762755.2. Taxonomy (NCBI): domain Eukaryota; kingdom Metazoa; phylum Mollusca; class Solenogastres; order Cavibelonia; family Epimeniidae; genus Epimenia; species Epimenia babai. The sequence continues at coordinate 3,755 of WURV02225736.1, read as the reverse complement.
TGGCCTGGCTGGCAGCTGGATGCATTACCTCATACCACATCTACCACAAATTGCATGACCATATTTATGAGCTGTATGACCATTATCGGTCCACTCATCCGGTATTAGTGCCCCATACATCACTCGGCACTCCGTCGTCTAGTGTGACCACACAATAGATGAATTTCTCCAACGCTGACCAGACGTATATTCATATCTGGCCATTCATTACAAATAACTCTGCCCAATATCCATAAATTACCTTTATCCCGAAACCCATTGACATGCACCCGTAATGTAAAATATTAGCATTTTTATTTCTCGTGTTTCGTTCTGAATTCTGACCATTCTAAAAAAGAATTTGCCGTATTATTTCCGTAACATTGCCTTATTTGACAGATTCGCAATGGTTGTGAATAGTGTAGACGAAATAGATGCTTCATATTGAAAATTAACAAATGTCAATATTTTACCCTAAGTATATTGTCATTCGTTCGTTGCATTGTTTTTATATTTATTTTACTTCAAAATTTTTTGGAATTTTTCTATGTACCAGTTCTAAATCCATGTTTGCGTATTTCAAACAATCGATTTATCGTCAATAAGATAATTTATCAATTTTTAGACTTTCTTTGATGCGACTTAGATGCAACAAGCTTTTCTGCAGATTTGTCCACGCATTGTTTGTGGGATGATACCTACAAGGTAATTACTGTTATTCTGTTCATTGTACCCAAATCTGCGACCTCCAGATAACTGTTCTTGTCCACTTCCAAAATGCGTAAGAAATAGTCTGACCTTGTATGGAGACATGAAAACTCATTTGGTGGAGCACTGACCCGCAAACCAGAAGGTGGACGGTTGGAATCACGGGCATACCAGTGGGTACTTTATTCCTGATGCTTTTTTGTTTCGGTATTTTAATGGGTATTTTCATGTCTCTTTGGCCTCTTTTTTTTGATACCAGGCAGTTTCTTGCTGTCTTGTTTTAATATCAAGATGGCCTCCTTGACCTCTTGGTTTGTCTTTTCTCTTTTTTCAAGTGAGCATCTTGAGGCCTCTTCGGCCTCTTGTGTAGGTATTAAAGAGTTAATCAAGACAGTTGCCATGGATATAAACTGTAACATGTATAGCAAGGTTAAAAACTGTTGTTAACTGTTGAATTAACATCCTAAAGCATTTCATGTTTCAACTTCGTTAATTAATTCTTAAATCAACATCCTAAGTTAACTCTTACTTCAAATTTAAATTACCTCAGTTTTCTGTATATGAGCTTTTAATCTCACATGCTTAAATCAACTTATAAACATCCTAAATCAACTCTTACTTCAAAATCTCAAATTAATTTCATTCCAAATTTTACATCAACTATAAATCTAAATCCTAAATATACCAAATCAGCTCTATTCACCAACCTTCATCAACTCTTAAATTAACATTATAAATCAAGTCTTAATTCTTCATCCTAAATCAACTCATGAATCAACATCCTAAACCAACTCTTAAAAACCATCCTAAATTATCTCTTAAATTCAACATCATAAATCCACTCATCATTCAAGATCCCAAGTCATTTCATTATTCAATGTCTTATATCAACTCTTAAATCAACATCCTAAACCAATCTTAAATCACCATCCTAAATCAACTTAATTTATCATCCTAAATAAACTCTAAAATCAACATCATAGTAAACGCATTATTCAACATTCCAAATCAAATTATTATTCCATGTCCTAAATCAACTCTTGATTCAACATCCTAATCCAACTCTTCATCATTCTAAATCAAATCCTAATTCAACATCCGAAACTGGCTCAGACAACGATTCCCCTCTGCGGAGAATCGGCCTATCGTTACACACATACATACATACAACATCCGAAACTCAACATCATAAATCAACTCATTATCCAATATCCCAAATCAATTTATCATTCAATATCCTAAATCAACTCTTAAATTAACATCCTAAACCAACTGTTAAATAACCATCTTAGATCAACGCTTAATTTATTATCATAAATAAACTCTAAGATCAACATCATAAATAAACTCTTTCTTCAGCATCTCAAATCAATCTATTATTCAATCTCCTAAATCAACTCTTTATTTAAGTGCTAAACTAACTATAAAATCAACATCATAAATCAACTCAAATTATTCAACATCCCAAATCAAATCATTATTCAATGTTTTTAATCAACTCTAATCAACTTGTGCTTGAAATCGTGTTGACTACATTCATGTCGACATGACAAAGTCATCTAAATCATAAGGTGGTTGGCATCAAGGTCATGGACATTGCTCTCTTACCATATAGCGAGACGAGATGAAAATGCTTTAAAATTGCAATATCGGAGACGTGCAACATGTCCGATATATTCAGCGCAAATGCCGATGCGATCAACCATTCCGTTTGACCATCTAGTGCAGCAGTACATTAGCAATCACAGACGGCACAATTACATTACGACGGGATGTACGATGTAACTGGTGCTCACTCGCTAATCCATACCAAACCACGTACATAGCAGATACGTCTCCCTGCCACACTTGCCGCCATTATTCAATTATATCTCGAGTGAGCGTTCAATCTCTCGAGTTGGCGATTTAATTTTGTCGCTAATCTAACATTCGGTTCATTTCCAAAATTAGCCGTCTAACTGAATTAGAACTCTTGCAGTCGTAATTTCTTACTTCGGCCGTGTCGATGATTTCGTTATACGCATTAAACTAAGATGGCAACGATGGTATGATTTACTCGCGATATTTATGTGTATAATTATCACTGTAGACTCCACATTGGTAATCACATCGGCAAATGTGATGGTCTCACTGCCTTTTTTTCGAGACTCGGCATTTCTTTGAGACTCAGCATTTCTTTGAGACTCAGCATTTCAGGCATTGTGTACACTGACAGCTGTTTGAGAATTACATTTCATCTAACTTAAGGTTCTACCTTCAAGAAATTGTGGTCTACGGGCCAAGTAAGACCCCTTCCTCCTAAAGTGCGACGACTCCCTGCTGAACTAATTGACTAAATACCTTTTTTGGCCACGTGGAATGAGAGCATTAGCTGTCACAAATCGAGTCTAGTACTATATTATTTTTGCTCACCCAAGTGAATGCTATCCAGTCTGCGCAAAATTCTATTTTTATAGCTTGGGTCTTTCATGGTCGACTTAAGAACTTTTCGAGTGACCCTCGTAGGTTTATTGAAGGATTTTTCAGAGCCAAGGAATGTGATAAAATTCAATTGTTTTTGTAGTCTAATTTTTTTCAGAATATATGAAATATGAAATATTTTTCAGCCATAGAGCTATTCTTTCCTAGTGTCGTATTATTAGAGAATTGTTGAATTTATTGGATCAAGGAAACGAACCGAAAAAATACTGGATCATATTAATTATTTTTATACATCCTGTGCATAATCGTCATTGCTGCATCTTCATTTTAGTTATTGAACGTTCTACCAATTTTTGTGTCATAATAAAGGTTGATCATGTTCCTATTCACAGAAATAAACCTTCATTGGGCTGCATTGGTTGGAATTGTAATCCAAGTTAGTTTAGTTAGTATATTAGTATTTAGTCAAGTAGTAGCTACATACATGTTACGCGTCCTTCAGCGTGATGTTCACTTGGAGCAAGCATCAATCCAACATAAGCTTTTCATTCATTACTTGAGTAAAAGGTTAAGTACAACATTTATAGACCGCAAGTATCAGCCAATAAAGGCTCTCAGATGCGGTTTACAATGAAATGTTATTGGCA
>WURV02225725.1:0-10218 GCA_011762755.2 Epimenia babai | reverse complement strand
CGGCATCTCGCTGTAAATAATCATCACCTCTCACAATCTTAGCGGAGTGTGCGACAAATGTAGGCTGTTTCTGGCTATTCTGGACCAGCGGCAAGAATGAACGAAGGTCGCCTGTCTGCCCAGATTCGGCGGATTTTCAATATGGTATTTTCCCCACCCGTTATAACTGAGGCTAATACGTTTGTCACATTAATCACATAGGCTAGTGTTGTGAAAGGCCGGGAATTGCATATACCACCAACATTAATAAATAGTAATAGTAATCCCTTTGTTTTGGAGGCGCCCTAATAACTAGTATGTCTCTAAAGCGCCTACGTATATACATTTCGTGTGATAACTAATTATATTGCATAACGCAGTACAATATAAGTTAAATCATAGCCTAACACAACCGTTAAGATAAAATGGAATTCTGTTTGAGTATTAAGCTCGTTAATCACCTAATTTGTAACTAGATGTAGTAAATGTACAATATTGTCTGTGTATACCGGCATTAAATTTAAAATACCTCGCTTTCATACAAATTTATCTCGATAATACAGCATGAAAGTCCGTCCAATTTTATATCGTGCAAAAAATGTTGGATTTTTTGTTACTTTTCGTTATTTGGTTTTATAATTGAGATATAAGGATAGCTATCTACTGAACTTTTTGTATTACACAGCGAATATACTATCATGATATTTAGGTAAGAAAGCGGTCCTGAAGTGCTTTCTGGCAGTGCATCATTTGCTTACGGACTGCGACATGCGATATGTACTGAATGACATTTACATCACGGACTACTGCGTGTGGATACAGTCCGCCAGGTAAGCAGCCGGACAAAGTACATTATCCAAATCAGACGTAAGCAACTATTTCCGAATGGATCTACGAGGTTTACTGAGCCAACCGCTGCCTTCGCTACCACTATTACTACCACCACCACCATCATCACCAGTAACCTCATTATCATTTACTGCCACCACCATCATCAGCAACCTCACTATCATTTCCCACCACCATCATCAGCAACCCCACTATCATTTCCCACCACCACTATAATCAATAACCTCACTATCATTTCCCACCACCATCATCAGCAACCCCACTATCATTTCCCACCACCATCATCAGCAACCCCACTACCATTTCCCACCACCACTATAATCAACAACCTCACTATCATTTACCACCACAATCATGGTGGTGCCATAATCACCACTACCTTCATTCTTCTCCAAACCACGTTTGCACCATCATTTTCACAATCTTGATCTTATCTAATTGTTTTGACAGATCTCTTTTTTGTGGCTTTTCTTTACCTAGTTAGTTAGCAGTAGGCTGATTACAGAGGTAATCATTATGTAGGCCATCCATGGCCCTTTACACTGCTAGCCTATGTGGTTAACATGACAAACAGATTAGCTTCACATAGGCGGAAACACCTACTGTGAAAAACCACCGAGTCTACGCAGACAACTGACCTTCCATTTATGTGGCTGGCTCCAAACATCTACAGACATGCTACATATGTCGCACACTCTGCCAAGTCTGTGATACTTAATGGTTATTTACAGTAGGATGATATAGTGGGGAGGTAAGCGACATAGAGACCATTCATAGAGCATCTGAAGGGTAGCTAATCCAGACGGAAAAAGCCCCAACAGGACCACTTTGAAATCTTTGCTGATTAATACTGTTATTTTTTTTTGGTTTTCTTGCAGCTTTTTTTTGGTTTTCTTCCAGCAATGATAAATTGACGTCATTGTCCACAGCAGTGAATCAGGTGGGTGTAAAATATTATCTATGACCTCTATGATAACCTAAGGTAGCATGACTTCCATACAGCTAGCAAAGGGGGAAATAGTGCTACTCTGTTATTGGTAGCTAACAAATGGGAGTGGGTTCTGGTGCTGTTTTATAAATTATAGCTAGAAGTTCAGTAAGTAATAAGTATTACTAGTAAATAAAAGTAAATTAACTAATCACTTTAACTAGTTGAGACTAACTTACGACAACTAAAATTGGACATTTTGACGTTACATCTGATGTAGGCATCGTGATGACGTTGATGCTATGATTTCCGAAGAGATCGATTTTGACGTTCAGATCCACTTGTTGTTACTCTACGATACTATAATGCAGTTCCATTAATTTTCAATTAATCTCTGTTAATTGTGCACTAGAACGAGTATTTTATACAGAGATCAATTAATTTCAGACTGAAATCTCAAAAAGCGATGTCAACTTACAACTTGTTGATTTGGAAAAGGCCGCTGATCTGGTGTCAAAGGAAAGTAACGCAGACGAAATGGCTGGTTTGCAAGAAGTGTTATCTGGGTTGCATTTGGATCCTTGTGGCCAATGCACGGATAGTGATGATGTCAGCACAAGTAGCGGTGAGGAGTACACGGAAAGTGATGAAGACAGCACCAGTGGTGACAGGTCCACGTATAATGAGGATGTAACAAATAAGGAATGCACAGAAAGTGATGACAAAAACAGCACTGGTAATAATTCCAGATTGACTAATGATGTCAGAAATAAGGAGTGCACAGAAAGTGATGACAAAGAGCACTAGTGTTCAAAGGTTCACAGAAAATAATGATGTCAGAATTAGGAGTGCACAGAAAGTGTCAGCAAAAACATTATTGCACTGTAATGATAGGTTCACGTGTATATGATGGTACAAATGGATGGTACACAGAAAGAGTTGAGAAATACCGCAGAAGCAGCGATGATAGCGTGTTGGAAAATTTAAAAAAGATCGACTATATTTTAGTAAAATAAAAATGTGTTTTTTAATTTGTTGACGTGCATCTTTCTTCACAATTGCTTAGATGGACCCAACTTATAAAGGGACAAAATATCAATCGCATGCTATAAATTTATATAACTTATTTTTAAACTTCAGTAAATGTATATAATATAGGGTTTCATCCCAAAGGTGATTTATGGAGTCAGTTCTCCATAATCTGACACTCAGTAGTCCGACACGCGCGGACTTGTACATATCAATAGGCCACATTATGCATCCGTTATGTGGGCCCTATACAAAATTGGCCCAAACTCAGTTTTTGTTCCATTGTATCCTTCAGAGGAGAAATCACGAGTTAAAATCTGCGCAAACTTAAGGTTTTCTCTGCGCCTATCACTACAGAAAATCAAGCAGATTTTCATGTCCTAATCTTGCGAAAGATTTCCAGTTGAGTTACCGGTACTTTGGAATTCCCAAGGCCATAACGAGCCAATGTCGTATGTACGACTGACGTTTAGTGCCATTAATAAAGTAGCATGAACATCTAGCCTTTTATACAAATTATCGCATATTTTATTGAGTTGCCTCCCTTGGACCAGACTAACACTAATTAACGCGCGTAGTGGCAAAATTAAAACCAAAAATCGATATATTTCGTATGAGATTCGGAGGCGAGGCTTGACGTTCACACTGAGGGAGCTGGCTCGATGGCTGCGGTTCTTCCTCCCCGGGTTGCACCTGTCATTTAGAGAATAACCTTATTAGGTATTCTTCGCAAAATTATGCACTCAAAACGCACGATGGATCAACCAGTTGTGATGTACAGAGGAAATCGAAGGGAGAGACATCACATAGTTATTTTTATATGCATATTAAAAACGCGCCCCAATAATTGCACGTGGGCCGAATAGCTATATTAACTCACTGCTGTGGTCTGTGGAGCGACGCTGGCGGATGCCGTCGCTTTTTATCGTAAAGTCGTAGTTTCAATTCGGCCATCTTTTGGGCTGCAGTTACGGCCACCTCCGACGGCATTCGCTGTTTGTAGATGCTCTTGGCTGTGCTGACTGTATGGCTCATCAGCGTGGCCAAGGTCTCGATGTTCTCGGGTGTGTAGTGGTGAGTCTCGGTAACGAGTTGCTTACTCCTCAAAGAGAGGTTGGCCACTCTCCAGCGGTACATGTGCTTAGCGAAAACGCTCGAGTTTTACGGGTGCCCGTCGTCTGCCCGAAGAATAAGTTCGGCGTGTTGGCTGGGGAATCTTCGCGTTATTTCGACACGAACCACGTCCAGGTACTGCTGGGCCATCGCGTAGGTACGGTCATCAAACACCACCGGCGCCGCTCCTTGGGATAGGCCAGTCTTGTGCCGGTGGACCCTGACTACATCACCGGTCATCTGCAATAGTCGTAATAACAATGTATATCGTCGGCAGATCGGAGCGATACCTGCGATGTTTAATGAGCAATTCGCAAAACGTAGAATGAGCAGACATGAAATATGTTATGAAACCTGAAAATACATTTAGGTCGATATGAAAAACATACGCCTTAATATTATATTATTTACGGTGTTATATAATAAATAAATATGTGTCGGTCGAACTCACCTCTTCCGCTTTCTGGAACTTTGCCGCGGTTATGAGCCGCAAAACTCCGATTCTGTGAGGGTTCAGCATCAGCAACTCGTGCACGAAAAGCCGAGTCAAGTCAGTTAGCTGGACCTTGCCCAACTTCCGTACTCTACGCGGATTAGTCATCACGCCGGTCCACAGTCTGCGAGCAGCGCCGCCGTACTTCTCCAAGGCCTCCTCGTGTGTGGGCAGATGTTGAGGCAGTTCGTCGCAACGCAGTTTGCGTTGAGCCTTATCTCTCGCCACTTTCTTGTGAGCTACAGCTTTGACCTCGTCAATCTTCGGGCCAGATCGCGATTGTGCGCTTCCGAGATGATGCGCACATCCGCGCCGTATTTCCTGTATCGGTCGACCGCTACCAAATCGGCAAATGCGTATTGGTCTTGTAGTGACCTCGTCGCGTGAGTGTGCGGACGGCTGTTGTGAGTTTGTAGGTGTTCTGGAAGATCCACTCGTGCCCTTCCCGAGCTGCTGCATCACTTTCTTGACTCTGGACACCTGAAATAATATTCATTAAATATTGGATATTATTTTTATCATTATACGTGGCCTGCATTAAAGGTAAACTATATATACAATTAACAATCGATACGTCTTACAAAACTATTACATTTCTTGGAATTAATCGGCCATTAAGTCGAGTCGAGGAAAGTAAATAGATTGCTCGTTAAATACCTCGGCGTCTCAACACCTCGTCTCTCTGGGATCCAATGACGCCACGTTGGAGACAAACACTTCCCAGTCGACCGGACTCACTGTCTCTAGCGCCACCTTCGATTCTTGGTTGGTCGCTTCCGTTTCCTGGGTTTCTTGGATAGCTTGAGTTTCTTGGGGTTTTTTTTCGGTTTCATGGGTTGCTTAGGTTTCTTGGGTTTCTCCTTGGATTTCTTCGATTGCCGATTCTTCCATCACCCGTACGTTCACGGTGCGGTTCAGCTTGGCCTGGCCGATGGACAGTTCTTTAGTGAACCCGTGTACCTCCCTAGAGTGTCGGAGCAGGTTTAACACTCGGCTGCCGCACAAGTTGCAGGTCCAGTCTTTAAGGTCGTTCGCCTTCCTCAAAAGCGCCGGTTTTACGTAACGAGCTTCAGGGTGGTTCCGCCCCATGTGCCTCTTCGTGTTGTGAATGACTGCGCCCCAAACATTTCAGTCTTTTACAACTTTCTTTCGATGTCTTTCGGGGGGCCTGAACGGTCGATTTCTCGCTTCAGCCGGACGCTCCAGTCACTGTCTCTAGCGCCAACTCCGATTCTTGGTTGGTCGCTCTGTTTCCTGGGTTTCCTTACAATCGATTTCTTGCTCCAATCTGACGACCGCAACTTGCTCTCCGCTTTCGAGTCCGACGACGCAGGGGAGGTTGGACGATAGTCAAAGTCGTCCTGATCGTCCAAGTCCTCCTCGTCGTCGGATTCGCTGGACGGATCCGGGAAAAGCTCCCGACTGCTAACATTCTGATCACTCGCCTGGTTGTCGCCTGAAAAATCGCATTATTACTAGTCACTGGGAAGGGCATAAGGTAAGGATTATTAGCGCATTATCGATTGAAAACCTCGCATCGGACTGAAGCGAGTCAATAGGAGACGCTGTTTATCTCTAAACAGGAAGTAACGGTGATATTATATGTATATAGTGCGTCTATAAATACTTTTTGTGCAGATTATGAGGTGCAGATCGAGGCTTCTCAAAGGTCTATACTCTGTCATTTAAAAGTGAGGCGCCCGCGGGCATTTGTAATAACCAACTTACATTATAATGAGTAGCCTACGGCAGATCTTAAACACACAATAAGACTAAATAATATTTCCATCACACTACGTCACGATCGGATTGCTTTACATTAACATAAATTGTGACATGCTGGAAATGACCAGTTGAAGAAAAGATATGTTGCATTAGTTTAATATTAGTTATTTATGATGAAAATGCTACATTTTTGGTTATTGGCCAATAAAGTCGTTGGTTGGGCGTTAGGGGGTTAATATAATCGCTTTATTCCCAAAGATCGACCTAACGGTGTTAGCTAATGACGTATATACAATAATGTACGACACGATGTATGGCATCGCATACTGTATGTGTGAAACTCACCGGGGTCTAGACCGAATTCCAGCGGCACCTGGCCTCGGGTTTCGCCAATCACCGACTGCTGTGCCGTTTCTTCAATCACCGAATGCTCTGGCGCTTCTTCAACCACCGACTGCTCTGGCGCTTCTTTCATAAACGACTGCCCTGGGGCCTCTTCGATAAACGACTGCTCTGACGCCTCTCCGATAAACGACTGCTCTGACACCTCTTCGATAAACGACTCCTCTGGCGCTTCTTCAATCACCGACTGCTCTGGCGTTCTTCAAACACCGACTGCTCTGGCGCCTCTTCGATACACGACTGCTCTGGTCGATCACAGACTCGGGCACGGTTTGGCGCAACCGTTCGACCTGTACGACCGCCTCCTTCACGGCCATACCTGGAAACGAAATCGGGGAAAACGCTGATTTTCACAATAAAAATTTGCGACACTATGCTCACTGTATCTATGATATAGACTTAATACTGAGAATATGTGGCAATGAAATGGTCATCAAAATGACTGCTCGTTTTAAATATCTACGTTTATTACAAATCGATCGCTTATAAAATACTGGAAATCACCATCTAACTTGGAGATTTTGGGGTCAGAAAATAAAATTCTCATCTCACTTCATTTAAATGGCCCTACAGACTTTATAGACCTTCTCGTCCCGTTCCGACGGATCGGTCGGAGAAACTTTACCGGACGAAGCCTCGGGCGTCCCGCGACCGCGGTCGCTCTCGTACCCGCGGTCTCGCGGGTCTAGGTTAGCGGGACTCTCGATGGTCGTTGTTTCGAGATCCCGATGTTCCGCGCCTCGCTCCGTCGGGGCGTCGTCTCTTCGCGCCGCCGAACCGGGTCGAGATAACGACCTCGCCGCTTCCGATCGCCGAGCTTCGTAGGCCGCTCTGCGTTCGCGTTCCCGACGTCCTCCGCGCGGTCGCCTGAGAATCGGCGGCGGCGCGACTCGAATAACCGGCGCTAAGAGTCCGTCGCGATTTTCGCGATACCCGCGTTCGACGAACACGCGGTCGCCTACGCGGAGATCGTATCCGGGCGGCGCGCTCGAGACCGCGTACGTCCAATCGCCGCGCGCGTTTCGACCGATTCGTTTCACCCGCACCGTCGTCAAACGCTCGAGAGACGCGATCAACGCGTATCGCGTGTCGGGATCTTTAGCGATTTCTAACGTTCCGCGGGCGATTACGTTACGGGTCCGCCGATCGCTTTCGTCAGCGTTAACGCCAAATGTTTAGCCTCGGCGTTATCGCGCGGGCCGAGTTCTCGCGACAAGGCGGCGAGGGCGCCGGCGAATTCCCGCGGAGAAACGTACGTCGGGACGCCGTCGAAGTCCAAAATCGGCGCGTCGTCTACGCGCGCGTCGCACCCGCCGCATTCGCGTACCGCTTCGAAGAACGCCTCTAGATCGTCGTCGCAAGATAACGACGCCCGCCGCGCTCGACCGGTCAAGGCGACGCTGATCCAAGTCGCGCCGTCCGCGGGCCGACGTCCTTGTTTAAACGCGTCGACTAACAGGGCGCTCGGGGCGTCGTAATTACGTTCGAATTTCATGGTCGTCGGCCGGTAATAACGTCGATAAAAGATTCGTTACTATTACGCTTCTGGCCGAATAGGTCGAGCGAAAATCGCCGAATATCGAACGTCGGCCCTTTTTATCGCGCCGAAAATCCCGCCCTAACGGGGTCCGGCCAATCGTCGTCGTTTAGGTATCGCCCTATCGTCGTCGAGAGCGTACGCTCGTCGTACGGGCGGACGCGCGTTGATCAAACGCGACGTCGGCGAAGGGGGCGCGAAGCCGTTTTCGCCGTAACGTTCGAACGGGACGACGAATACGGTCGCGAGACGCGCTTCCTTGACGAGTTCGCCGGCTATCGTAACGGCCATGACGACCGAGATACCGACGTCGTCTTCGTGCGTTTTACTTTTACCGCTGACGTAATAATCGCGCAATCCCCCGCGTCCGGACGCGCACGGTACGGTACGGCGCCGACACTCGAGCTGGCCGAGCCGCGACGACACGAGCGCCGGGATCGACACGCGCGCCCGTATCGTGTTGGAAACGGCGAACTTGGCGCATTGGAAACACCCGCTATTGAACACCCGGGAAAAGAACGCGGCGAAAAGTTCGGTCTTGTTCGCGCCCATGCGATAGCCGATACGGCGCGTCGCGCGCGTCCCCCGATCGACGATCCCGTCGTCGTACCGCGGATCGTCGAGATCGTCGTCGACCCCTTCGTCGTAAGCGACGTCGATCGAATCGTAGGCGGGATCTTTAGCGTTTCCCGCGTAATCGTCCCCGGCGTCGTCGGCGTCCTCCTCGTCGTCGGGGAAAGCTTCGGAACGCGTCCGTTCGCCGCGTTCGATCGCCGCCAATCGGCGAACGCGAGCGACGCGCGCCAATTCGGCCTTGTTCCACGCGCGCCGTTGACGATCGAAAGCGCGTCGCCGTCGTTCGTTCTCGGCCGCTCGCGACTTGTCGCGACGTTCGTCTTCGGCGCTAGCCCGCGACGCGATGAAATAAAACGCCGCGGCGGCTTCGAGGCGCGGGTCGGCGCTCAAATCCGTCTCGCAGCGGCGCGCGAAACCCTCGAGGTCGTACGAGTTTACTTCGGCGGCGACGAAAAACTCGTCGAAGAATCTATCGTAAACGTCCGATATCGTCGACGCCGTGCGCATAACGACCATGGCGAGGCTGGTGGCCGAGTCTCGCATACCCGAATCGGCGACGGAGTTGTCGAATTCGTCGACGGCGAGCAGGACGTACGTTCTCCGGTTCGTGTCGCGGCGCACGACCGACGTCACGAAGGCGACGGCGTTGAACGATCCGCGGTCTTCGAACGGCGACGGGTCGGCGTAACAGGCGACCGAACGCGATACGATCCAACGCGACGTCGACGGCGAATCGAGTTGCTCGCGGATCGCGTCGTCGAGCGCGAACACGGTAGTGGCGACGAGTTCCAGAGCGCGGGGAGTCCCCAGCGCCACGACGTCGCGCCGCAACGCGGCGAAATCGTCGCTCGAAAGAGTCTCGACCGACAGGCCGATTTCGGCCATGAGTTGGGCGTGTTCGCGCGTCCGCCCCGCTTCGTCGCTCCCTTCGGACCGGAACAAGGCCATGACGTCGCGCACGGCGTCCGACCCCGCGGCCAGACGATGCGGGAGCGCGTTCAAACGACACCGGCAACATTTGACGGTGGATTCGGGCGCTAAAAGCGCGCGGGCGTGTTGCGAACACGCGTAGACGAGCGATTCGTGGAGTACGTAGCGCGATCGCAGTCGTCCGAGGTCGACGGTCCGCGTCTTTCCGGCGCCGGCGTTCGGATCGCCCAGGTTGAACACGCGCCCCGACGAGATGAGGTCGATCCGCGCGCCCACGGTAATGTGGGGTAAAATGTCCGTATAAGCGCCGGCATTGAGATATCCCGCTTCGTCCACCACCGCCGCCGTGATGGTACGTCCTCGCAACACCTGAAACGAGAAAAGGACTTAATAACGGCGGGAACCGATCGCGAAAAGCGCGCGTTTTAGCTAGCTCGCGGCGACGCGGTTCCGCGACGCGTATAAATGCCCCGGTTTTACGCGGGATACGGTACAGTCGTTCGCGATCATGGATAACGCTAGCGACGATAACGATTCGTCCGATCCTTCGCCGCGTTCGGTCGTTCGATTCGACCCGTCCCCGTCGGAAGCGTTCGCCCCGTTTTTCGCCGACCGTCGCGCGCCGCGTCCCGAGATCGTGGCCGATCCGCGCGACGG
>WURV02225714.1:0-10219 GCA_011762755.2 Epimenia babai | reverse complement strand
AAATTTGTAGTGTCTTTGATAGCCATGTGTTAAAAGGGCACTATAAATCAATAAAATTTCATTTCATTTCATTTCATTAGTCAGTTATGGATTTATGCGATATATATACTTGATGAAAATGGCGCTTTAGGTCATACGAATTTTTCATGATTTGTCTGTTAGTTAGTTTCTAAATTAGTTTCCGAAAGCAACGCTGAATAAGGGTGGTTTAAGTTTTGTTTTAAAGTGGCTAACAATATTTGTAGTGTTGAATATCTACTAGGAGCATATTGAAGAGATGGGATTTAGGTACAGAGAAGTCGATAGGTATTGTTGAAACCTACCTATTGTTGATACGTTGATATAGATATTTATGGAACATGTTTATTTTGTAAAGCAATATCAATTATTTGCTCTTAGATCCGATGAATTTATGTCTTTAAAAATACAATTGCAATACACAAAACTGAGCTGGATGGACTTTATTCAGATCATGGTAAATTGGGAACAGTGCTTGTCATGTCATTGTTTCGCTCCACTGATGACAAGTTAATAATAATAATAATGGGGTACTAAAATCGGGTTATAAACCTCTCAGTCGTGCTGTACTAAGAGTAAAAACTAAAAGTAAGCTTTAGTGAATAAGTGAGTTTTTAGCGTGGATTTAAATAGAGAAAATGAATCTAATGATCTTAGTTCTAACGGTAAACTGTTCCAAAGTTTGGGACCGAGAGTGGAGAAGCAGCGGCAATCGGAGGACATGAGACGGCAGTGGTCATGTTGGCAAGATGTCGGTCATGCCATCGGAGCGGTCTCGACGGTGTGTAGTAAGATACGAGACTATTGATATATCGCGGCGCAGTACGATGAAGAGCTTTGTAGATGAAGAGCTTTGTACATAACGACAATGACTTTGAACTCGACGCAGAGATGCATCGGTAACCAGTGGAGTTCCTCAAGGGGCGGTGTTATCCGGCAGTATTTAGAGTGGCACATTATTACACGACAGGCCATATTTTGCACTCGTTAAGATGATTTAACAATTTTTCCGAATAACCGGGCAGAAGGGTGTTACAATAATCTAGCCGTGAGGTTATCAGCGAATGAACGAGCGCAACGGCGATGTCACGCGAGATGAATGGGCGGATACGACGAATGTAGCGAAGCTGACAGAAACACCGTTTGCAAACATGAGTGATATGATATTCAAATGATAGGTGGTTATCAAACACGATTCAAAGATTCTCCGCAAACGCAATCGCTACTGCATTCCCCGTGCTGAGTTAATGAACTCTCATCTACTTAAGTCTGTTTTACATGGCTACCGCGAAAGTATCTGCATGACGTTGGATCTGTACGCGGATTCTCTAATTTCTCCAGGTATGACTTGAAATATGACAGTATAAACCTCACAGGCAAGTAGCATAATCAACGACGTTACAGTAGAAAATTTCACCCTATGCATGTACATGGTTTACGGATAAAATTTTCCACCAAAAAAAACTATTTTGTACTTTGTATTACAAAAGGAAATGGAAGCAGTTCAACATTGCAGCTTACAATATCTAGGGCACTATAAATCAATGAATCAATTTCATTTCATAGTATCTAGTACTCATAATAATCTACCCTGACTAAATATGTCAAAGTATCTGATCGCAAGTACAATTATTTGTTTATTTTGTTAAATGATTTTATTACATATCGAGTAATACGGCCAGACAATATAACCTGAAACGAATGACACGGGCAAATTGAGAACAAACTGAATGCAAGAGCAATGTCAAAATAATCAATGAATTAAAATCACAGAAGCAATATGAATAATCAAAATACATTAAAATACAAAATTAGATTCTACATAAAAACCAAAGTGACAACATCGACCTGTGTATATTAACAAGAGGCCAAAGAGGCCTCAAGATGCTCACCTGAAAAAAGAAAAAGACAAAACAAGAGGCCAAGGAGGCCATCTTATATTAGAACGAGAGGACAATAAGGAGACTGCCTGACATCGAAAACTAGAGGCCAAAGAAACATGAAAATATCCATTAAGATACTGAAACAAGAAAAAAGAGATTTGTGGATAAACCTTGGCTGAAATCACATCTAATTAGAGATGCCCCATGATACATCTGAATTATACCTACACAGACAATATCTGTCAAATGCTATCTGACCTTTGCATTAAGTGGACATAGAGATAGGGATAGACGATGGAAATTACCTCCCTCTGCTCCCATGATGAGATGATGAACAATTCCTAAAAATACTAACCCAAGGACAAAATCTGCCGAATGGCACATCTCTGCGATAAATAGCTCTTGAGAAAAAGATTTCTCGAGTAAAAAACAAACATAGACAGAAGTTAGCTCCCCTTACTGCAATGACAATATGATGACCAAATCTAGAAGAGACCAACCCAGGTACAATATTTGCCAAGTAGCAGACCTCTGCAATAAGCAGTTCAAGATTTTATAATAAAGGAATACGAACATCGGCAGAAATTACCTCCCCTTGCTGCGATGACGATACAATGAACAAATCTAGGAGTGACCAGCCCTAGCATAAGCTCAGGTGAGCTAATAAGCAGTGGATATATTGGTACGATATGGTACGGTGACAATCAGCCATGGGATTCCAACGTGTCCATATCTCAAAGAACAAATCTTCTTGACTTTCACTTATTTCCGATATGCGAGCATACTTTATATAGCTAAAATATTGACCGTTCAATACATTCTCCCTGACGTAAGGTATATATTTGTGCGAATTCCTTCATGTGGATAATTTTCATTTTATCAACCCAACAAAGTACATTACATCCGTGCGAAAGCTCGTTTTTTAATAAATAATAATCGCAAAAGGTGTGACTCCCTTCGTTTTATCGCACAAAAACATATTTCTATATACAAATTTATATGCGGTTTTTATACGCTAGTAATATTTTAATCATATTTAAAACACAATAGGGTCGACAAAATATGCTTGATAATTCAGTTAATGTTAATATAAAGAGAATCGCTGTCAATGTTGAACCAAATCTCTTACCCTCAACAGTAAACCGGTGAACAATGAACGTTTTAACTCGCAAAATTTTATGGTAGAAAACGTGAAAGTTATTGATGGAGCATAACGGTGACTGTGGGAGAGACGCTACCCTGTAAGGACTAGTTGATGCATCTAGCTTTTCACAGCAACATGCATACAGTACCCGAGGGTGATGTGGTGATTGAAAGACGGGATATCTCGGCAGCACCCAGAGCTGTCCAAAAATCAATGATATATCCAAAATTTACGTTCATTTGCTAATATCGCCATTTTGATTGACATCCCGTGAAATCTGTCACGAACAATGTACAAAATTATGAACGCAATGTATATGATTTATTTGAAGAGGCTCTCTTCCGATGTACCATCCGCGGCACGATGCAGTGATGAAGCTTGAGAAGCGAATGAGTGGTAGTAGAAAATTATCGAAGAAACCGTTATCAAATAGAAAGTCGATGGACGAAATAGGGTAAAAAAAGTACAAAAAAAAGCGCTGAGGTGGCCTAATGGTGAGACAGTTGTCATTGATTGGTTAATCACTAAGTCAATATTAACAATTGAGGTATAAAATGGCATAACTACGTGAAGAAATATTAATAATAATGTGTCACTGAGTGACATATCACTAATGATATATCCGCAAAAATTCAAAATAAATATCCTGAAAGATCTGTGTTTGACGTTCCTGTTTCTACTGTTCCTGAGGTCAGGAACCTCGAGGGAATTGAGGCGTTGAGAAATGCCCTCAACGTGCGAGATATTACAAAGAACTCCTGGGGCTGAGATTTTACTGAATGACTTCATTTGGTGAGGGTTTTGGACACGCATGGTAGCATAGCCTCTCTGTAATATTGGCTGATGATGGCTTGCACGTAAAAGTTGAAGGAATGGTTGACGCACCGAAGTCTGTTGAAGATGAAAAAGAGCGCGGGGTTGGAGTCGAATGTTCTGATAAATGAAGTGAAAATAGTAGCGGGGGTAGCTGTCGCTATGTGTAAAACCGCGAGAGGTATCAACATAGTGACGCTGTTCCTGGCCGTCTGATACGTGCTCGACACTTCCTGTTTCCCTTCACCGGACTCACCGGCCAGTAAACGCTTGTGCTGTCTGTAGCTCCGGATGAATAAAACGATAATAATCAGAGACATGCAGAATAACAAGAGACCGGGTCCGAAACTATAGAATGACGTCTCGAAAGTTCCGTAAACGGCTGCCGCATTTTTATCTGATATGTAGCACGAATACGCGTAAGTGTTCGGCTCAACTGCGCTGCGAACAACCTTGACATTCCAGAAGAGATGGACCTGCGCTAATGAAAATATAACGATTATCGTTATCGAGATGACGGCAGACATCTTGATGCCGTCGCGTTTGATGAGATCTAGCGGGCGGGCGATGCCGTACAAACGGAACGCGGTCACGGAAATCAGCAGCCATGTTGACGACATCATCGATGAGTGAGTGAAGTAGACGGACATCTTACAGATGACGGGGCGCGTCGCCGAAATGGATTTACCCGTGATTGCTTCTATGGTCCACGAGAGGATGAGGATATTCACGATGTTGTCGGTTAGAGCGAGAAACGCGTAGAACATAAACACCGGCGATTTACGATACAGTTCCCTGATAAATACCGACGTAAGTATGAAACTATTGCCGATAAAACCAAGGATTATGATGGTCGGGTAAATATATTCGAGGATGAACTTTGCGTACGGGGCATCGATAAAATCGTAATAATTATAGATGTAAGTGGCATTCGGCGGGTCATTGGTTGGAATTGTGCGTGGTGCGGTAATCAATGTTGGGAATGGAGAACTGGTTAAAAACATATTTGATAGATCGACAGTCATACTGGCTATATATGCCGCTTCAACAATCAACAACCACCATCTAAACAAGGTATGACTAGGTCAGCTTTTATATATGTATGTAGTTGATATATAAACACATCTTGGTGGATATTTAAGGTTGGTAAGATCGTATATTGAAGAAAGGTAGGATATTTAAGTGGAGAATGGAATAAATTACTACTTAACATGTTAAATATACTCTAATTATAATTACTTAAATATAAGGTAATTTAAATGTATTGATTATTATAAAAGGCCCTATATATCATTATTAGAGAAATTACGTATTATTACACACATTATGATATGTTTGTAAAGGAGTAATTAGATCTAATTACAATGCCACGTAACTAAAATAGTTAAATCAATAAATAAACGACCATGGAAGGATCTTGTTACAAACTCAAGCAGACAATAACAGCAGGCCACTTATTACAACGGTATTACCGTTATATCAATCAATAATTTCACATTAGTGGGTTCATTAGTAGTTGAAACTATGGTCCCGCATGATGCTATAGGGAAAGGTGTGGCCATTGTTCCAGTAATTCTTACAAGTGCAGGATGGAAGATTTGGGTGGCTGTATCGTTTTAACTACTCTATGAACGGAACCATTGGGAAGTGGGGAGAGGGATAAACCGTACATGACCGATGAAAGATGGATTGTTTGAAGGTGGTATACGAGACGATATTTAAATAAGTC
This sequence comes from Epimenia babai, assembly GCA_011762755.2. Taxonomy (NCBI): domain Eukaryota; kingdom Metazoa; phylum Mollusca; class Solenogastres; order Cavibelonia; family Epimeniidae; genus Epimenia; species Epimenia babai. The sequence goes on along the minus strand of WURV02225714.1, from coordinate 4,632 downwards.
ATATTTAACAGTAAATCATATTTAAGTAGATCATATTTAACGGGAACACTTCAATACAAGGCCCGATACACTGGATGTAAAAAAAAACATTGAAGAATTGACTGAATGAGCAACAAAGCCAGTGCAGTGGTGAGGATTGTTCTACATTGGAATGATGCCTGCTAAACGTAGTCAACACACTGTAGTACTGATCTGTTAATCCCACGTACGTAGCTACAACTGACTGAATACTAGCAGTGGAAGGACATAAAATGCCGAAAGTTTGAGAGGGGATATTTTAAAGTGAAAATATATCCATGAGCAACAATTGCATCCCTTTGCTCAGATGGCAATAGCCGGATCAAATCGGAATAAGAGCAAGCCATGAGCAATGTCTGCCAAATAGCAAAGCTGTGCAATAAATGGTTTTTTAAAGATCCTTTTAGGTAAAAACACAAACATTCGATGAAATTATCTCCCTTTATCCAGTTTATTGATACTCTAAACAAATACGAATCACAATCCAGGGACAATGTGTACCTCATTGCAAAGAAGGTCCACAACAACCGGCATTGTAGGAAGAATGTTTTTTAAAAAAAAGTTACCGTTGGATCAATGAATAGATGGACGGACGATGGATGAATTTCGATTGGAATATCCCACTAGTATCAACTCAGACGAGCAAATAGCCCACTCAATCGTGTCGAGTCGAAATACCTGAGTCCATATACTCAGTCCATATCAAATGCCTGGTTACTTCATATTACATGTTTTTCCCCATCCGTGTGCGTTGTTATAGAATTCTTTTGTTGAGTTTTCCCGTATTTGACAGTTTTGCCATGTACATCCGTGCATATAACTCCGTTGTATTTGAGGAAGAGCAGCATTTATGCGAAAGCGCGAGATCAATAAAACTAGTTAGTATAAATAAACAAAAGGTGTTGCCCTCAATCTTTTAACATAATGTATGTAGATACACGCGGATAAAATTTTTGCAAAAAACCTGTTTTTTATTTTGTATTACAGTTAAACATTGCAGCTTACAATATCTAGTATCTATTGTAAACTATCCTGACTTGATATGTATCATATAAAGTATCAGAAAGGAGGTAGAAAATATTTCCGTATATTTAGTTAAATGATTCAGTTATACAGAGAGCGATACCGCCAGATCGTATAACCTGAAACGAATGTCATTGGCAAATTGAGAACAAACGGATTGCAAAGAGCAATGTCAAAATAATCAATGAATCAAAATCACAGAAGCAATAAAAATAATAAAAATAAACTAAATACAAAATTAGACTCTATAAAAATACCAAAGTGACAACATTGACCTGTATATATTAATAAGCAGTAGATATATTGGTACGTTATTGTAGGGTGACAATCAGCCATGGGATTCCAACGCGTCCCTGTCTCATAGAACAAATCTTTACTTTCCCTTATTTACGAGATGCGCGCCAACTTTATATAGGTAAAATATAGACCGTTCAAAAACACATTATTCACGCAGACGTAAGGTATATATTTCTGCGAATTCTTTCATGAAGATCATTTTCGTTTCATCAACCCAACGAGGTACGATATATCTGTGCAAAAGCTCGTTTTTGAATAAATAACATTAATCGCAAAAGGTGTTACCCCTTCTTTTTATTTTACAAAAACGCATTTCTATATACAAATTTATACAGAAATTTATATATAAATTAAGTTTACACTGTGGTAAACTCATAAGTTGTGTGTTTACGCTTTGTTAGACCACAGACTCGATAATTGTAATGCAAAATTATGCTGTAGTAGGTCGATTGATATTGTAAGTCTACATTGAGGTAGACCAGTTCATTCAAGTCTACATTGAGGTAGAGCAGTTCATTTAAGTCTACACTGAGGTAGAGCAGTTCATTCAAGTCTACATTGAGGTAGACTTTATCAGGTTAACTGGAAGCTGTGTGCTACTGACCTACCAGATGAAACCTGTATAGAGTAGAATCATACATATTATTTTGCCAATTATATCAAGATATATTCGGAGCAGAGATCGAAGGCATAGTTCAACTATGATGGGAAATGTATATGATTTATCCAGTTTCTATGTTGAATCCATAAATGACGATAGTGTTAAGCAATATGAGAGCCAATGAACATAAGTGTTGCTGATTATTGTTAATCGTGACTCAGAGTAGAGGAAGCGTATTATATTTCGTATACTACTGATTTAGACAAAATAGGCCAATTTAATGTTGCGTGATATATCTCACATTGCACGTATAGATGTTATGACCCACGGAAAGTGACCCACTATTTCATGTGACTCACGAAGTTATAATATCGAACTGTGTCTTTTATATTCGACTGAGTTAAACCCAGGGATGGAGAATCGAATCAGGAAACATACAAAGCGAATTTCAGTACGTTGTAACGCAAGAAACGAGAACACCAAAGAGGAAAAATTACAAGAGGAAACGCGAGCGTAAAATCACGCAAGATGTGCCGGAAACACTCAAAACCATTAGTAAAGCGGGACCGTATCGATTTGAACAGAATCAGTAAAATCGAACACCCCAAATATTTCGCAAACATAATAACGTAACCGCGAGAGGGTCACACTGCATGCTTATATTATTTTATATTATATAGGTAGATAATAGATAATGATCATTAGAGAATGCATTTTTCAACATTTACGATTAAGATTTAGCGAGATATATCAACAGATTGTTGTTGGGTTTGTTTAGAATACCAGTGAGCAACATACTGTACCAATCCTAGTCGCACGACTAGTACCCATGTGAAAACGGTGAACAATCAACGTTTTAACTCGCAAAATGTTATGGTAGAGAATGTGAAAGTTATTGATGGAGCATAACGGTGACTGTGGGGCCGAGTAGCGGTGGAGATGCTCTGTGTGAGTCCATGGCGAACGAGTCTACACCATGCGCAGTCTAAGCCCCGAGCTTTCCCTGGCCTCCTTGCGGCATCCACGACCGACCCTGTTCCATTGCAGTACGAGGGGATGCTGATATCGACCTGCGAACCATCCGCCGTCGGGTGGGGATTATCTCGACGCGCTCTTCGCCATATGCTTGCCCCAAGGCAGGCAACTCTCAGGCCCGCGAGCTTCTGATCCGTGCGACTTGGATCAAGAAGGACGGCAAGACCTGGCACACAGTCTATCCAGCAAGGTCCTATCCAGCGGGATCGAGCGAAAGCGCAAGAGTCACCGTTGCATCGGACGTGGTCATCCCCGCGGACGTTCGTCTCCATGCCGCCCGGGGCGTCGTCGGATAGCAAGCTGACGGTACAAGGCGAACTCAAGCTGAGCGAGATCGGCGGAGCGCGGCTTCATCCCTCGGTAGCACGCCCACAAGGAGGAGCAAGCTTCGCCTGACCTCCGCACCTTCATCCGGAAGTTTCACCAAGCTCAACTCCGCTGCCTCCCCGCCAAGTCCGGAGCGCCTCCAGGAAATTGGTTCGCGACGGCCGTAGGAGAGACACTCCCCGATGGTGCGCGCCGCAGTCGTCTTCCGCCCCGGCGAGCGGCTTCGCACGACCACGGATCCCCCAGTCTATTGCTTCACGGGCATGGTCATCTTGTCGGTCAATCGGCCTCCGAGCGGGCCGCTGTCGAACTCCATGAAAATCTCGAGGCTACCCTGGGAGTTTTTCGGCGCGCGCACGGCGGCCGGGCAAAACGTGCCTCAAGCAAAGCCCGAAGTCGCAGAATCCAGCTGGTCGCCACCCTCCGCGCGCAGGGAGATGTTCGCGCTGGGACCACCGTAGCTGAACCCCGTGTGCTGGCCCCGCCAACAGGAGTTGATCAGAAGTCCATCCGGGGTCGTCAAGCGCGGTTGCAAATGAATGTAATCTCCCGCGATCGCGACCTTGGACTTGGCGCCGACCTCGAGAGCAAGGCCGTCAAGGGGGGCGACGTCGATGGCTCCATCGGGCTTGACCTCGAACCAGCGCTTCGCCGCCCCCTCACTCGAGAAGACGAACCCCCACGGTTGCCCGCCGTGCGGATCATCCAACGTGAGGTCAAGGTTCACGGCTCGATAGACACCGACCGGAATCTCCCGCTTCTTGCCGATCTCGTGAATCCCGATGGTCATGCCATCCTTGCTCTGCAGCGTGAGCGTGAACAGGCGGATCGTTTTCGCCAGAGCCTCGCCGACGATCAGTCGAACGCTTCCGGTTCCGGAAAGCTCAGCGAACTCGACCCCGAGATCCTCGCGCTCCCGCACGACCCATCGCTGATCCCCGATCATGAGCACGGGCGCGTAGAGGAACACCTCATCGAACGGGTCGAACTTGCCATCGCCATTCCGATCGATCAGGATCCGGTCGCGGCGGTCACTGAAGGAATCGTTGCCATCCGCGTCCACGCGCCTCACGAGCAACGTCTGATCGCCGAGCTTCGCACGGCCCTCGAGATAGCCGACCGGGGCGAAAGCCAGCGAGTGCTCGTCGAGGCGCAACATCGCGTGACGCGGTTCGTACGTGGCCTTGGTTCCGTCGGAGCGTGCGATCTGGAGCGGTAGGCGCCACGCCGGCCCGCGCCCAGAAACTCGATCGGACGCGGAAATCTGCCGGTTGCGGTCGGCGTCCACGTAGAGATCGACCTTGCCGTCATCGAGTCGGTCGACGACGACC